>JAPYZJ010007096.1:0-12390 GCA_030522765.1 Ophioninae sp. B BG-2022a
AGTTCGATGTCCGATGCTTTTTATTCAATGGTGATCGAATCAAAGTGTCGAAAAGAATCAGCACAAAGTACGACCAAGTGTACACGGGATTCCAAATTTCACAGGGTACACATTTTCCCTACTGGATTTCTGTTCTGCGTCACTGTAGTTTTCAGACGAATGACGAATTCATTTTCGGTTGTAACGGTACGTTATCGCGCGTTCGCACTTTGCCAATTTGTTGTATTGAAATATCGAAGACTACCCTCTTTTCTCTCCACGGGACTGGGTATTGAAAGGAGGAAATGGAAGAGTTCCCGATAAATCGAACCGACTATAGAAGCCATAAAAAGAACAAAAAGGTAGTTACAAAGTTTGCCACTTGTACATTGTATCAACGGATACCGTCGTTTTATCGTTGCTTATAGTACCGTGTGAACGCGGAAACGTTTGCACACTCGGTGCATCACGAAGTTTATGGAGTTTCGAAATTATAGGTTGTTTGAGGGATGATCGCTTAGAAGTTGAAGACGAAGTATTGCATAATTGGGTAGATCGCAGAAGCGATGCCAGAAGAACCCTCCACTTTTCGTATTAGGCTTAATCTATTCAAATTCGACTTCCGTTGTACCTTTCGTACGAACTCCAACGGCGCAACTCATCTCGTATGTTCCCTTTCGTTAGAAGTTCCGTGAACATTCTCCAGCACTAAAAAAAAAGTATCGTTGGTTCTATCAGTAAGTCGTTTCCAACCCATGGCGTCGAAAAGGGGATACCTGGGGTGAAAAAGGGGATACCTGGGGTGACCGTTGATCGATTTTAACAAATCGACATTCGGAGCGCCGGCGGACGATCAGAACTGCCGGAGCCTTGGGAAGATCAACGAAGCTCCTTTGAACGTTGTTACGCCAAATCATAGTGACGCAATAAGTAACGATATGAGTGAAAAATTTTATCGAAAAGTACTATAATAATCTATCGATGGCATTGACAATAAAATTATTTTAAACGAGTGCTGATTTGCCTCAAGAGATTGACTTTCCTCGGAGTCTTCAATTTCCAAAGACGAGGTACCATTCTTTTTTCGTTTTATTTTTTTACTGACCGTCAAATGTGTTCGTAAAAAAACAGTAATGTGAAACAGTAACAATAACATAGCACCATTGATAAATGAAACACGTTTTAATATCAATAATTGCGTAGTCGTATTTAAAAAGTCGGCGTCCACTTGAACCAAATGTACGTCAGCTACGTCATTGATTGCAGTAGTGTGAAGTAACTTCCAGATGCTTTAAAAATCTGTACGAAAAAAGTCTGGATGGATTTTTGGTGTTTATTGAATAAATAATATACTATCTTTTATTAAATAATTATTTAATAAATATTTATTTAATAAAAGAATATTAAATAAATAAAATAAACAAGAGCATAATCTACTGTGTACTAACCGAAGTCATCTGGCTAAGGCTTAGAAAAAAGAATCCGTAAGCGCTGCAAACGAACGGCTTTTGGGATCGCATCATGACAATCGCGAGCATAATTTTGAATTCTTTACTACGATGTATCCATTCGCACTCGTAAGCAGCTTGGGCCATCATGTTCGACTATTACGATAAAGAAAAAAAAACGTTTATTCAAATATCTATTGAAATGTATATTTCACGTTCTTACCTGTTCAGTTAATCTATGTGCATAGCTGCAGTACGAGAAACCCTGAATAACCACCGTCACGGTGTGAAACAAACTCTTGGCGACTTCTTCCCAATTTCCGGACGTCATTTGCTTGTAAAAAAATCACACGGTGTAGTTTTCAATTACCCACCTGGTCACCATTGTTGCCAGATAAGCACAGTCATCAGCGATTTATGTTTATATTTGAGGGGTCGTACCCAGTCGTTTTCGGGGAAATTAAGGGGCTTCCATTTTTTTTTGGAAGCTATGGACTACAGTTCAATATTTTACGTTATATACCCACCTTCTGGAGGTAAAACGCGCGCAGGCACATATACGCAGCTGTAGACGATAAATTTAGGAAAACAATTGGATTGAAGAGGCGCTGCAGGACGTCGCAGTTTGTAAAATTTCGAGACTCCAGTTATTCAAAGATCAAAAAAATTTCCTAGTATTTTAAAGAATGCAAAAAAAATCCTAAATGTTTTTCTAGTTGTCATCCAATTGGATATGTCGTTTACTAACGTATATAAATCACATTGCCTCACGACGATCTTGGATAATCGAACGATTAATTCTCTCTCGTTCTCTTCGCTTCCTCGTTGCTCAACGTTTGTTATGAATTGCAAATCGTGCCAAAGTACCTGACGAAAGGTGTAGATAAAGTTGAGACGAGAGCTGAAGCTGTGGCCTTAAGAACAGCAATATGACTTACTCTAAATTGGATCGCCATATGAGTCGTTAACTGGGCGAAAATGACGTCAGCAGCCATCCAGTAAACGCAGACGAAATAAAGAACAATCTGTTCCCAAGAAACGCATAAGACATATCTGATCGACGTTTCCGTTGACCATGGATATTTGCCTGCATACGCGGTGACGGTGTAATCATACGTGTCATTTGTGTTCTTCACGATAAAATTGTGGGTCATCCAAACTCTGGACGTAAAACAAAAGTGTCGTATAAATCAAACGTAAATTAATTTAGGTATAATAGAAATGTAACTGCTGATGGCATATGTCTTACATGTAAGGCCGCATGGCAAAACTCATGCATAGCAATGATACCATTATCATATAAAATTTCGTTCCGTGGTACGCGTCGACGGCAATTTTCAAATTTTCCTTTCTGGTCTTCTCTCGATGATTCGACTCTTCCCACATGATTGCGAGATTCCGCAAAAGTCTTCGAAGTTCTTCTCGCCAAAACCATAGTCGCCAACCCTTGCACGAATTGCGGAATCGAAAATTACGTGGATTTTTCTCAAAATGCATTTTAAACAGAAAAAACGAAGTGGAATTTCATTAATGGGTACCTTGATGAGGCAAAGAATGCCTCCAAGAATTACGGACAGAATACCGACTATATATTCCGGATCTTTATCCCACAGGTAAATTACGTTACGAGTTTGGAACCATATAATGCACGACAAGCTTGTCAATCCAATCTCAAACACAACCGACTCCCATATCTTAGGTTTATTCGACTCTGCTGTAAAAACGTTGTTCATGGAGTGCAGTCCTGTCATTTGTAACACTGTGACGTCACGTCGGAGCAAACTTTCGAAAGATACAATTTCCGAATCTTCGTCAATCATTTTTTTATTCATTTCGATACGACAAGGGCTAATCGCAATCTGAAACTAACGGTTCTGTTTGTTTGGGTTTGTTTGGGTTCCGAAAAGATCCAAAGAGTTTTTTCATAAACGAAACTTTTGAAGGCGTTTGCCAGCCTAGAGCCCAAAAGAGACGAGAATTTGGTTGGATAAAAGTCACTCACCCCGTGCAGTTCGATGTCCGATGCTTTTTATTCAATGGTGATCGAATCAAAGTGTCGAAAAGAATCAGCACAAAGTACGACCAAGTGTACACGGGATTCCAAATGACGAATACATTCTCGGTTGTAACGGTACGTGGATCGCGGGTTCGCACTTTGCCAATTTGTTTTATTGAAATATCGAAGACTACCCTCTTTTCTCTCCACGGGACTGGGTATTGAAAGGAGGAAATGGAAGAGTTCCCGATAAATTGAACCGGCAAAAGAAGCAATAAAAGGGACAAAAAGGTAGTCATAAACGTTGCCACTTGTACATTGTATCAACGAATATCGTCGTTTTATCGTTGCTCATAGTACCGTGGGAACGCGGAAACGTTTGCACACTAGGTACTTCACGAAGTTTATGGAGTATAGAAATTACGGGTTATTTGAGGGATGATCGGGTCGAAGTTGAAGACGAAGTATTGCATAATGGGGTAGATCGCAGAAGCGATGCTAGAAGAACCCTCCACTTTTCGTATTAGGCTTAATCTATTCATACATCGACTCGCGCTGTACCTTTCGTATGAACCCCAATGGCACAACTCATCCCGTATGTACCCTTTCGTTGCAAGTTCCGTGAACATTCTCTAGGACTGAAAAAACCTGTCGTTGTTCCCACCTATAAAGACTGGCGTCGAATAGGTGATACCTGGGGGTACCATTGATCGATTTTATCGAATCTGCATTTGGAAGACTGGTGGACGATCAGAACTGCCGAAGCGTTGGGAAGATGAACATCGTTACGCAAAATGATAGTGGTGCAAAAGATAACGATACCAGTGATTAGTTATATCAAAAAGTATTATTTCAATCTATCGATCACATTGGGAAAAAAAATTCGCTGTAATAAGTGCGGATTTGCCGAAAGAAATTTTGGAACTTTTTTCGGAGCCTTCTACTTTTAAAGACGAGGTACGAAAATTTAATCATAAACAAATAAAAATCATGAGATTTTTAAGTAAACGCTACGTTATTAAAATTGATATTTTTATTTATAAAAACATCGATATTTATTTAAACATGTTTGGGCTAAAGGTTATCAAATAATTTTGTTTTATTTATTAAATAATACATAAAATAATTCACTGTGCTTTCTTTTTTCATATTCTTTACCAGCAGTCCCAGTAAGAATTCACTATTGGGGAATTATGCATGACAAAATATTTATTTACGAATTCACTTTGGGGTCTTTTTGAGTGTGGGTGTGAAGGAAGAATCTGGGAAGTTTACGGACTGATAAACTTTTATAAAAAAATGAAAATGTTTATGATCATACACACGTGGATTTAAGCCACTGTTTTTAAAAGTGCAAAGTAACTAGCTGCTGTATTAGCGATCTAGAATCAAAAGAAAATCATTTTAGTAATTTTGATTGCATCAGTACGAGCATCACGATATTTCGGCTTCATCAAATACTGGATAAATGCAAATAAAAATTAAATAAAATTTATCAATTCTCACCACAGTAATTTGGTTGAGATTCACCGAGAAAAATCCGTACGCCGTGCACTTGAAAATTTTTTGAGACCTCATTATAATGATGTGCAAAAGAATTTTGAATTCTTTGCTACGCTCTACCCATTGACAGTCGTAAGCTGCGTCAGCAATTAAACCGGTCTGGGAACACAAATGATAAATGAAAATTGACCCTTGGCAGCAAATTTTCGAAATTTAGTCCTCACCTGTCGAGTCAACGTATCAGCGTAACCGCAATATATGATAGCTTGCACGATAAGAGTTACAGCGTGAAACAAATATTTGATGACTTCGTCCCAATTCCCATTTGACAGTTCCTTGAAAAAAATCAAATTTATGTTACAATTGTTTTTTTTCGATTATTTTCACCTCTTTTTTGAGGTTCGTAATTTTTTATCCGCCATTTTGAGTTTACCCCAAACGTTATTTGATAGGATAAATTTTTTTTTAATTAATTACACCCACCTCTTCAAGACGAAAAACACAGAAGCACATGTTTACAGAGGTTAGTAACATCGTCAAAAATATCACGGGGTTGTATACACCCTCGATCGTTTCGCAGTATCTGCAACGAGCCAGTTATGGAATTTTATTTTATCGGTGATGAAACATTTTTTATTTTATAATTATGAATAAATAGCACTGGTCAGTTATCGTAATAAATAACGAACTGACTTTGAATAATATTTTGAATTTTAATAATTATATAAAAATTATATAAAATGTATTTTTAATAATTATTAATACGTTTATTTAATTATTTCTATTTCTACTTAATTATTTACAGTTTTATTTAATTATTGTGTAATTATTGGTCATCCCTAATCTACGTTCAATTTTTAGTTTCTTTCAATAAAAGATCGATATTTTCAATTAGGACTACCGATCAGGTCGCCATTCATAAATATTCAAATTTCTCACCTGTAAAGATCATTGTGTCGCCTGGCAATTGCCGACAATCGATTTACCAAATCTTTCTCATTGGTCGTACTGTGAGTAGCTCCCATATCTGTTATGTATTTTAAATCATGTTGCAACACCTGTCGAGATAACCCAAACACAGTCCACTTGAAAAAATTCCAAAGTCCTTGAAATAATTAAATTACAAAATTGAAAAAAAAATTATAAAAAAATATAGTATTGATAGAACGAGAAACGAAAGGCAATTTAGAAGGAAGATCAAGATAAAAAATCAATGGAATCAATGAAACAACTGGTTTATTTTGGCAACCAAAGTCTTATTCGCGCTAATAATTTGGAATTTATGACAAAGTGAATTACTCGAAATTGAATTGCCATGTGGGTTGTTATCTGGGCGAAGATGATATCGGAAGACATCCAATAGAGTGCGACGAAAACAATGACAAATTGTTCCCAAGATACGCAAAGTATATACTTGCTCATACTTTCCGTAGTCAACAGTGGATAGGTCGTGGGATATATCGTCTCGCTATAATCGAACGTCGTGTTCGAGGATTTTTCATACCAGTTGTAATGCAGAAGTAATCTGTAGACATCAATGAGATTTTGGAATATTGCTTTAAGGACTTTCGTATAAGTGTTTACTTTAAAAAAAAATAATTCTTGTGTTTGGGTTTGTTTGGGTTTGTTTCGTTTGAGGAATTGTTTGGGTCCAAATATGGGTTTAAGGACTTTCGTATAAGTGTATATTTTGAAATAAATAATTCTTGTGTTTGCGTTTGTTTGGGTTGTGTGTTTGGGTTTAAAACTATTCAACATGTTTCCTCACATGTACGGTCGTACGGCGTAGCTGCTGACAAGAACGAACACCATGATGATATACCGTTTGCTAACGGAAGACGTACTGGCTGCAGTTTTATTATTTTCCTCTCTGATCCTTATCCGACGACTGGACTCGTCCCACATAACTGCTAAAACTCGCAGCAATTTACGAAACTCTTCGCGTCTGAACCAGAGCCTCATGCCCTTAAAAAAAAAACAATGAAAAATGATTGAGAATGAAAAAATTAAAAAACGAAAAAAAAATAACCGATGAAAAAAAATGATAAAAAAAAACAACGAAAATGAAAATTGACAATGAAAAATTTAAATAATTAATCTTCGTTGCACTTTGAAGATACGAGCTAAAAGTACAAACGATAAGGGTCGAAATAAAGACAACTGGACTTGTGAACGGTTTAGATTAAAAAACGAGTTTATATTAAAATCAATATTTTTTAAGAAACCGAATAATATTGATAATATTATCGTGCCCAAAGATCACAAAATTGATTATTTAATAATAAAAAAAAAGAGAAAAAAAATGTAAAGACGCAAATGGATGAGAAACGGCTTACCTTGACTGCACAGAGGATACCGGAGAACATAGCGGTGAAGCTGCCAATAGCGTAGTTCGGATCGTCCGCTCCAACTCTGATGATGGTAAAAAATTCGCACGTCGCGACGAAACAAATGTGCAAAACGCCAATGGTGAAAACGATGGGTTCCCAAACGCTGGGTCTCGGAGTTTCTCCATTGAAGACGCTTTTCATGGAGTACAAACCAGCGAGTCGCATTACGTCGACGTCACGTCCGACGAACTTTTCGAAAGGGACAGGGTTTGGGTTCGAAAGAACTTGCACTCGTTTCTTCATCTCTGGCTTTTCCCTTTTTTTTTCGTTGCGAGCTACCACTTCCGGTTTGGTACGTTTATTCCTGATATTAGCCAGCTTACGACGATAAATTATCGGTTATCAGACTGGTTCGATAAGGTTCGAGGATAACGGTTTTCCAGCACTCGTCGAGGCTTTACCCTCCCTCGTCAATAATCGAGTAATGCACGGGAGAAAACTCCTCGCGATGGTCAAGGAAAGAACCTGTAATGATGGCCCTACCACCCATCAGAACTCGCCCACCCTGACACCCTGTGATCATCAATGAATTAAATATCTCGCTAACCTGGGTACTGCCTAGCAAGCCTAATCGAGCGCATACTCGGTTTTTTTTCCTTCCAACCCCAGATGGATCGACGGAGAAAAAAACTAGAAAAAACACCAGATAAAAAAGAGTACACTTGGCGAAACACTTGTGGACAACGGCGTGGATGAAAAGTCAGGGTTTGACGATAAGTTTAATAAATTGAAAGGAAATCATTGGTGTACACCATAGTGCTGCCACAATCAAGTAATTATTATTTTTTTTTAAGATTTAGTATTTTATTTATTGCTGTTTGGATTTTTTGTTTTATTTGTACATATTTTAATTTCTTTATTGATAAATGTAATATTTTATTTTAATTTATTTATTAATAAATGTAATATTTTATTTTGATTTATTTAAATATATTTATATTTTTCTTTGGATTTGTAATATTGAACAGTTTAATATCGAAATTGCTGTCTAATTTTCCATTTGGATCGAGTCAGCTTATGAGTTTTTGGGAATAACCTAGGCGTACAGAAACTATGCAAATACACCACGGTATTGCGTATAATTAGCTCGTGTTTATTCTTCGTCGATGATGAAGGAATATTGGGTTTTTGCTGAATTTATTTTTGCTTTTTTTCTTTGGTGTGTTGATTCGTGGCAAATACTGTACGGGGATCGCGAATTTTTTTTTATCGTAACGCACCTCACCCACGAAATGATAAATTAGACCCGATTAATTAGTTATTTATAAAAAGTCGTAAAAAAAAATGACGCTTAAAAATCTATTTTGTGTTAAAAAAGAGCAAATTTTTATTTAACCAATTTCATTAGACAGATTTCAATGGTGATAAATCTCTAACCAAAACCGCCGATTTTTTTTTAATTCCAATTGGAAAATTTGTTTTATTTTTAATTGGAAAAAGATTAGTGCTTTTGAATTTTGTTAAGTTTGATCTTATTTTGCGTTTGTTTGGGTTGAAATTTAAATACCAATTTCCTCAAATTGTATATTATACTGTGTTTCAGGTATAAAAAAACATACTGCGAGTAAATATAATTATTATTAAATACGTCTCTGTTTTTATTATACAATGTTTAAGCAGAAATTTAACAGTCACGCTTGTTCATTGTGCACGTATAAGTTTTCAGAATTGAATTGTCGATTGTATCGAACCACGAGCTCGTAGGCGGCCGAGATTTTTCTGCATAATTACCGAACAGCTTTTTTGCAACAAATTCGCCCTTTGGTACTTTAGGAAATGGGTGATCGAAAAATTGCACTTTCATTTAATATATTTCACAGGTTTTGGGACAAAAATTAACGGCTGATAAAATAAATTAAAATTCAATAAATTGGTTGTCAATCCCATGATGAGATTCTGATATTCCATTCCTAGAAACACGTCACGGCGTTGAAATAACACCGCCAGTAAACTGGTCCCTTTCCTTGAGCTCGACGATTTACCTGCAAACAAAGAAAATGCATTTTTATGAATAAAAAAAGAAATTTGTTTTTTTTTTCGTTCAAATATTTTCGGAGTTTGACAAAAAATACAATTTTTTTCAAGATTAATAAATTATAATAATAAAAATAAAAAATCCAAATAATCAAATAATACCATTTTTCAAGACAAATAAATAATAATAATAATAATAAATTATTTTTTATTTGCGAAAGTTATTATTAATGTCTTAAATATTGTTGACTTACGTTTGGTTTGTTTGTGTTTGGCGCCTCGCGAGGTTTTTTGCGAAGTGGCACACTAACGGATGTATCCATACCAACACTTCCGGGTCCTGCTTGATCGTCGATGGCTTTTTGCAACGCCACCATTAGCCTGTCCAGCAGCAAAGCAGCTCTCTTCGAGGGAACCTTAAAAACAAAGAAAGATCGAATTCAATTCGTCGTATTTATTTGTTTAGTTTTTTAGAAGAAATTTTGTTTTATTTAGACATTTATTTTCCAATTTATTTACTTTAGTTACAAATTAATTTTAGTATAAAAATTTATTTTTCATTTATTTTGTAAACTAAGAATTTAAATTAATTAAAAAACGTATTTTCTCATTATAAGATCATTACAAATTGATTTCGTAATTAACATTCAAAAAAATTTTGATAATGACCGTAGTGAAGTAAAAATGTGATTTTACTGAGACGTATGATGAAATTATGTTTATAAATATCGTCCTTCGAGAAAGTACGAAAAGGAATAGCAAATTGAGGTAGGGAGTTTACGATGAAAAATCAGTGCGATTGCTGGGCGTCTCGATTGAGTGAAAAAGCCTTTCCTAACCGGAGTAACGAGAATCCAGTTCGGAAAATGTACAAAGAGGTCTCATCGGGAAACCTTGAGAGTGATACGAAGCAGGTTTATCGGTAAGCTTTTTGTGGCACGGGATTCAACGATAGAAACAGCTAATAAAATTTCTCTTCGCGAATCTCCCGTCCACCCTCTTGCCAGGGGATCGTTGAATTCGTGAAAACAAAAAGGCATCCAAGATAAAGCTCTCAATCTTCATGACGTATTCACCCTCGCGAGACCCCTGCATCTGTCCCTTTCGGACTCAATGAGAAAATGAAATTGGAGATCCCAGATGTCAAAGTGTATCGGCAATATTGAAAAAAAAAAAAATTATTGTAGCACATCGAGTTTGTTTGGGTTTGAAATATTGAAAAATATATTATTGCATGTCGAGTTTGTTTGGGTTTTGAAATATTGAAAAATATATTATTGCAATATCGAATTTTTTTATTATTTAAAAAAAAATAATTTAAAAAAAATATCGAATTTTTTTGGGTTTGTTCGGGTTTCAAACTGAAAATTCAAAATAGTTGGCACTTCGTCTCCGATTAATTAGTAACAGAATTTCATACGTAGTGACAACAACATCGTGACCTTTCTGATCACATTGGATTTCTAGCTTTTGACAAAACGACGTCTGTCGCTTGTTAACTCTATTATTGAGTTATCAGGGATCGAGACCTCGTCAAAAGGGGAATGTAAACCCTCTGAGTAAAATAATGATTTCTTTTCAGTTGTCTCTTCGAGGACGTTTATAACTGAGGCTTCACTACGTTATAACTCCTAATTCCATGACAAATTCGTTCCTTTCTCGTTTTTATATATTTATACGCTCTGTAGTCAGACAGTTCATTATTTTTATTATTTATCATTCAACCGAGATTCTTTATCTCCTCGTTTGAATATTACGCTCTGCATGGTTCAATTTTTGCTCTCATTTGTGCGCCAATTATTAAAAACTTTTTTTTTTTAAACGAGATCATGCGCAACGAAAGGGGACGAAAAATACCAGTTTGTTTATCATTATATGTCAAACTAATTGGAAGTGTTACTTCAATTATTCGATCCCTCGAAACGATCGAGTAGCGTCCAAATATTTGATATTTCCAAGTACCAAACTAATTGTATTAACGGATCCATCAGTAGAATTGTATTGGGGATGAGCTGCCGTTTACTTAACGCATTTTCAGTACCGTTGGAAATTAGGATGCATGAATAATCAAAATGGTGAAATTTATTACCAAAACGATGTGACGAAAGATATTGAGAAAAAGGGCAAAAGTTTCTTTGACTGTATGACCATTTTGTATTTTTTTACATTCGTTTTTGTTTTGGTTTATTTGGATTGTTATAAGTATGATATTCGAGCAGTGTTCGGGTTTGTTTGGGTTCTCACTTTCTTCTAATTTCTAACAATTCGCAAAATCGAAAAACAAGTAATAATTCATTTTTTTTATTATTGCCATTCATCAAACAAAAAATGTAATTCTTTTTAATTGCAAAATCAGAAAAACATGATTAATTATAATTTATTATATTATTTAAATACATTATTATCGATCGTAAACCATACTTTTTTTTAGAGAAAATTAATGTAATCGATTATAATAAAAAAATAATAAAAATAGTATGATCGATTATAAACTTCATTGATTGGATTACAATATTGCATTAATTAATTTAAAAACAATGGAATAATTATTGGTTGGTTTAATTTTTTTTTTTTAATTTAATCGCCCTCATTTTGATCCGCCATTGTTTGGATACTGCGTTGCTGATGCTTTCCACAGGGAGATCGCATCGTCCCGTCAGGTCACTGTTTATTTGGGGTTCGAGAACAATAGTTCGTGTTTAACTTGTGCCCTTTCCCCATTACTCGTCATAAAGGAATCGATAATAAGTAACCGATCAAACCTGCCTAATGTCACCCACGCAACCGAGCTTCCAAATCCTCTGATGAATTTTACCTAGGTCAGGAATTTCGTCAAGTTTGTCCCAGCACCGCCAACAAATATTATCTGTTGCGTCTCATAGCTCTGCACCAACGTTCACCCTCAAACTTACTAAACTCTAATTCAATCGTTGTTAAATTAATAAGTGAACCGAGATAACGTTCGAGGCTCCATAAAGTTCATCTCGTCATCTCGCGTTTATTTACCATCCTAAAATGTAGTTTTTACGATTTCATCTGAAAATTTAAGACTCAACTTTCAACCCAAACAAACCCGAGCAAACTTTTTCATTTTTTATTT
>JAPYZJ010007097.1:0-11842 GCA_030522765.1 Ophioninae sp. B BG-2022a
AATCGATTCTGGAAAACCCAAAATTCCAATCGATTCTAGTCCTTTCAAAATTCCAATCGATACTGGAACTTCCAAAACTCCAATCGATTCTGGAAAACCCAAAATTCCAATCGATTCTGGTCCTTTCAAAATTCCAATCAATACTGGAACTTTCAAAACTCCAATCTATTCTAGAAAACCCAAAATTCCAATCGATTCTGGTCCTTTCAAAATTCCAATCGATTCTGCTCCTTCCAAAACTGCAATCGATTCTGGAAAACCCAAAATTCCAATCGATTCTGGTCCTTCCAAAACCACAATCGATTCTGGAAAAGCCAAAATTCCAATCGCTTCTGATCCTTCCAAAACTCCAATCGATTCCGGACCTTCAAAAATCCCTAGAATGATAAATTCCTAGATTCCATATCGGGCGACATTGATGAGATGGAATTCAAGCGCGTTCCCCCGCTAACGTCAACGATGATGATGCTGAAAGATCGCGGAATGTTGACAGCGAATGTGACGTTCGCTACGAATCCAGTGAATGGTCGAGAATCAAAAAAAAAAAGAAGAAGAAAAAGTAGACGGAAAGTGAGAACGCGGGTATGTAAAAATAAACAGCGATCCGGTTGCGCCAATGGCGTGGCGTATGTCTCGGGTTCAGTCAGTCACCGGAGGGAATACAAGTTCACGACACCATCCCATAAAGATTCATTAAGCTCCGTCGTCTATATTCGCTGTCGTGCCAACATTATCTGCCGCTCGATATACATGCGCGAGTCACTGGCGTGCGCGCGAAACTCAACGGGAACGAAGGGAGAGGCCAAAAGAGAAAAAAAGAGAGAGAGAGAAAGAGAGAATGAAAGTTATAAAGAGACGAGGAGATTGCGACAAAACGTTTGCTCTGATCAATAGCGAAAAAAAAACTGGCATTACAACACGAAGAAGAATAGATGACTCTTCAACATCGCCGCAGGGTGATTCTCGTAGCTCGCAACTCATCATCACTCTTTGATGTAGCTCCGACTTAAAGTTCCTTCTTCGACCAAAACCCATAAACTCAAACTCCATCATCTCCAACATCGGTTGGAAAGTGAGAGCTGAAGCCAACTCCGCAATTGTAAATGCTGTTCTTGATGATACCGATGTTCCTCGAAACTTCGTTTCTGATTGGATCGACAATCTGGATAAATAATCTGAAAGACAGATGTTCGACAAGGCAGTCAAGTGCGCAGTTGAGATCCCCTGTCGAAGGCAATGCCAATGAACGGTCCACGTGGTACGTAGCTGTAAATCCACTGCAACGTATTTTCCCGTAGGTGGCATGCTATCCTCTCGTCAATTCTCCATTAAAGTATTGCGGACGTACTTATCTCCGGGACGTCGATGACTGCATCGTCCTATCAACCGATTGCACGGATGCGGATGATTACGAGAGAACCAAGTTTTAACGGTAGCCCCCCCCCCCCTCCCCCTCATTGCCATCAGCATTCACCATCTTCAAAATCATTCAATGATACCGACAAAGTTACCAAGCGGCTTACTTCCGGTATTGGCTAATCCATTTTTAATCAAAACTATATCATCCTGGAGTTTCTAAGATTATCACTTTTCCATCAAGCTCCATCCTCAATTTGGATTCCTTTGGACTCTGCTGCTGTCGAAGCCAACCTATCAGACATTCTGCAGCTTGTCCACAGAGTTCTTTCCCCCTGCCGTAGCCTCTTTTATCCAGCGGTCGTGGAACCCTCATTAACGCGGCAGCCTGTTTGCATCGAGATATCATCAGGAGTACGCGGGCCCGTTCTCCTCATCGTTCCGACGATCCAGGTCGTCCTCAACTTTTCGTCTCAACTTTCAGTCCGTTTATACAAACCAGTCAGGACGTATAGGCACTTTAACTGCGTCGGTCGTTCATGATTTCTACTGCAAGTTCATCTTCACCAGTTTCTTTGTTCTTTTACATTGTCCATGTTCTATCTCTTGAATGATATGACTTTGGACGGCTGAAAAGAGGCTAATAGAAAAAAGTGCCTTGTTGGTGCCATCATCTGTGTGTTTCTATGACGTAATAAACATTGCGCGTAGTTGATACGAACGTTTCCAAGAATAGGGGAAGTACAAAAAGACATATACGGGTTAAACGACACACCAGCTGTTTTTCAAATCGAGGGGCTTTTATCGTTGTTTTAGCACTCTTAGCCTTAATTGTCTATTAATAAACTGTCAAAATACTGTCATTATAAAAACATCTATTTTTTTCTCAGTCTTTCTCAACAGATTTTAGGCCGTTATGAGTTTTCTTTCGCTGCGACGAGTAATCTCAATTTCAGTAGGTAATTTTTTTTTGCAAAACGTATTGTTATATATTATTTCTATTCCTTAACATTTTGCCTTGAGTATCCTGTTTGATTTATGATGACACTTTTTGGGCTTTTAGACATTAATTTCGGGCTTTTAGAAACTTGAAACTCTATACGGATAAAATGACATATGGATATTCAATGAAGAAAAAGGGTGCTTTCATATATCCACCCAAAAAGATGTGAGGACAGGTTACAAAGAATCTAGTTTATTCTGATAGTGACGAAATACCTTTTGAGACCCAGACTTAAAATGAAAATTATGGTTTTGCGTGCATTTATTGTAATGATCTCTATTTGCATTCAACACCTGGAGAAAACTGGCTACGTTGCATCAATTATTTATTTTGGGTTGAAGCAGAGTTTGCAGATTTTTCCAAAATAACAAAAAATTGATTTGTGCCAAATATCTAAATTTATGGTATGTACTACTAAACTATGCCATTTCGTTCGTACAGTACGAACAAAATATTTTTTCACCTATCTCTATTCGAGACCATTTTTGTCTTAATTACGTGTCTTTATTATTTTGTTATTATTAATTAATTAAGACGTAATCAAGACGTAATTAAGATCAATTTTGTCTTAATTACGTCTCAATTATTGCTGATTTTGCTTGCTTATTAGAAAGTTAAATAAAATAATTAAGAATTCCATATACAATTCCACCATTCTGAATATAAAAATAAAGAAATGATGAAATAAATAAAACAATATGTCGTTACGTACGTACTTCTCCAACTTACTTAGTCTTGAGGGATCGAGATTTCATTCGGATCTGGTCATATCTGAGGCATCTTCAACGCCTTTTACATTTCTTTCCATTTCCTTTCTTCGGGATCTTGGTCAGCCTGAAGATATCTCGGGTTCTTGGTCCATCCTGACAAGTTGGAGTTTTCTCTCACGCATACACCAAAGCTAGAGTGCTAGAGAGACCAAAGATCACCCCGTGAATTCCTGGAAGCGAAGAGTGCCGCTTGGAAGATTCCCTTCCATCTTTCCCCTAGCCCTTCTAGCTCTTGCCATCACCCAGAAGAGCCAGCTTGGAGGGAGATAGAAGTAATGAGGCTGATTCCGTGTTTTCTGTGTTTCAAGAAAGACTCTCTGGTATCGTTCGGTTATCGGAGCCTCTTTTATTCCCCCTTTTTATTCGCCTTTCTTTCCTTCCCTCTCTTTGGTCGCCATTTTTTACTCCAGCTTTAGGAGTTTCTCTCGTGTCGTCCAACGATCGTACCCGGAGACCTCCTTTTGCCTGTTTACCTTCGTTGCTTTTGCTATAATGAGGCCTCCGTGTCGTGAACTCCCTCAGTCCTCCTCCATCGTCCTGTAACGCTTTCTATCCTCCTTTTCCTCTTCCTTTTAGCTCTTCAATTTTGTGCTCATCCTTTGTTTTCCGCGGAAGCCAAACGTTGGAAAAAGAACAACGAAAACACAGACTTGCGATGGCTTCTCTTGCGTTATTGGCAATTTGGCGGTCTCCAACGAGAAATCCAAGAGAACGAGCCTCAGCTTCCTCATGGATTCTATGGCTTTCCAACCTTTTTTTTTTTGCGAGAGTTCACACCGACGCAAAAACCACGTTAGAACCTAGAAAGGACTGGCGATCTTTATCGGGTTGCAATCCTTAACGATTTCTCACAGACGCGTGCGGAGATGCTCCAACGAAATCCAGAAATATCTTCCAATTTCACTTGGATTCCATCTCCTCGATGTTTCTCGTGTATTTATGGCTCGTTATCGCTCTATTGATTTCGAATACGTACGGTCATCATCGATACTTTTTTAACGTATAAATCTCGGAGTCCATTCATTCGAGAAAGAGACCAGGACGGAAACGAGTCTTATCCATTCTTTTTTTTTTTTTCTTCTGCTTCTCCTGGTCGATCGTCGCGGTCTACTGGTATTTTGATAACAATAAATATATCGATAAAGGCAAAATGAAATGTAAGCATCGTACATACGTACGTGGAATTATGTGGAATAATGATAATACGATGATCGAGTACATACTGGGCCTTATTCGCAATAATCGACCCGTGACCGGATCCCCTAGCTTTTGGAAAAAAAATTCCAAGATATCGAGACTCGATGAGACTCGTATTATTTTCCGAGCATCGCGCATGGATTATTTCTAGAAACTTCGATCATTTCATATTTTACAAAACTAGGAAAATTCTGCATAAATAAAGTCGAAGGGATCGGCAGGAATAACGTTTTTCCAAGATTTCATTGCAAAGAGTTGTTGATTCAATAATGATGAGATTATTGGATTTTTTGAATGAATTGGAAAACCAAAGAGTATTAAAGATATGGGATTTTTAATGCTCGCACAAATATTTTTAAGAATCCATTGATCATTGAGTTTCAATTGGATTTTGCATTATTCGTTTGCGTGTATGGTAAAATCTCAACAATTGAATAAACGACAACCGGTGATTGCAATGGATTTTTAGTGATGTCGTTCAAATCGATTTATAAGATATACGTTTTAAAGGAATAAATAATTAATAAAATGTACTTATTTCCACTGAGTATTTTTAACGAAAAACATAATATTTTTCGACGCACACCCTTAAACGTATCTATTGATAGGGGTAACTTACAGGGTTACGATAATTTCCATAAAGTGACGTTCAGATAACCTTGGAGGTTCTCATTATTTTTCCTCCAATGGCTCTCGGTAGCAAAGTCTGATAGGTCGTTGAGGTCCCATGCCAGGCTACTGATTAAGGCTATAATTAAGTTAGGCAAATTCTATATGGGCCTGTCCTAATTCAATTTTCAGACGGGTAGTCTTTAATCTTAATTAAAATTAGTTTCATTTATGAAATTAATTTAGTTTATGATATGAATTTCATTCATGGAATTAATTTAATTTATGAAATTATTTTAATTTATGAAACTAATTTAATTATAGTTTATATATTAACATTTTAATGCAACTGATTAAGGCCCTAAAAAAGTTAGGAAAATTCTACATGGGCTTGTCCAAAACCTTAATTCAATTTTCACACAGTTTTAGTCTTTAATCTTAATTAAAATTAATCTAATTTACAAAATTAATTTAATTCAGAAAGCTAATTTAATTTAGAAAATTCACTTAATTATAGTTCATATATCACCATTTTAAGGAAAATTTTTAGGAAAATTCTGTATGGGCCTGTCCAAAAACCCTAATTCAATTTTCACACGGTTTTTTCAAATCTTTTAATTTCTCTTTAATCTTTTAAGAAATATTAATCTATAATCTTTAATCGCCTTTAATCTTAATAAAAATTAATTAAATTTATGGATTTAATTTACTGTATGAAATTAATTCAACATATAAAATAAATTCATATAATCCAATTTAAATGCAATTTATTAAGCATGCAAATAAAGACTCATAATTATACAATTACAATTCTTACGATCGCGGATACGAATAATTATGTGTCGAGGTCTGAATGATCTCTATCGACGAAGAAAATTATTATGAATATAAAACAGCATCGCAATAAGTGATCCACTCCATTTTCTACTAATTGATATCTGATAATTTCCCTTCTGTATGATATTCACTTTTGTTAGAATTTCAGTCTCGATGGGTTTGTTTGGGTTGGAAACCCAAACTTCGAATAACCAGAAGGCTCAAAATCCCGAATTTGAATATTCCGAAATAACAATTTTTGTAAATTCCGTCAACTTTTACGAAATTTGTTTGGGTTTGGGATCGTTGGTTTGATTTAAAAGCCTTGATTTTAAACAAACCCAAACAAACCCAAATTTTACGAAATTTGTATTTTCGTTGGATTCAAATTTGGAATTTTTGAGGAATTTTTTATGAGAGAGAAAGCTGCTATGCAGCCATGACGACTAGCATCCTCTTCAAGGTGTGCTCACGTTCATGAATTTCTGTATACGTGCACACATTATTGCCGAAACTTCGAAGGGCAGCATGTC
This sequence comes from Ophioninae sp. B BG-2022a, assembly GCA_030522765.1. Classification (NCBI taxonomy): domain Eukaryota; kingdom Metazoa; phylum Arthropoda; class Insecta; order Hymenoptera; family Ichneumonidae; species Ophioninae sp. B BG-2022a. Next base: position 6,285 of record JAPYZJ010007097.1, read on the forward strand.
GTTTTTGCTCGCGAGCGCGTGTTCTCGGTTCATCGCATGCAGTAAATTTCCCTCGGTCAGGTTAGCAGCGAGAGGAAGCCTGCGATGCCGGGCCAACTGGAACACGCGACGCGGCGAAGAGAATCGGTCGCGCGCGCAGAACCAAAACTTCCTTCTGATATTTATCGTGGGATACTTCTTAACTTTGATGTCAGTCGATGCGATCCAGCTCTACGACTTTGCACTACTGATCCGAAAAAAAAAAAAGAATTTTTTTAAACATTCATCATCAGGGAATAATCTTGAGTATTGAAAAATAATTCGAATATTTATTTACACGTGTTTTTTTACAGTTGAGCATTAAATTTTATAAAAAAGTATTAATAATTAAAGCAGTTGTAAACAATAGAGCGAAGGAGCTTGTAAGAATTATAATTATGTAATTATGCGTCTTTATTTGCATGTACAATAAATTGCATTAATATGGTGATATATGAATTATAATTAATTTAATTTCATGAAGTGAATTGAATTCATAAGTTTAATTAATTTTAGTTAAGATTGAAGACTACTCGTATGAATCCATAAATTAAATGAATTTTATAAGTTAAATTGATTTCATGAAGTAAAGTTAATGCACAAATTAAATCAATTTTATGATTAAAATTGAATTCGTAAATTAAACCAATTTTATAAATTAAATTAAATTCATAAATTAAATCAATTTCAAACATGAAATTAAATTCATAAATTAAATCAATTTCATACATGAAATTAAATTCATAAATTAAAGCACTTTCATACGTGAAATGAAATTCATACATTAAATCAATTGCATAAATTAAATCAATTTTAATTAAGATTAAATACTATCCGTGGAAGACTTCAAAGGAAAATGACCTTCGAACACGAGCACTCAACGATGACCTTGATTTTGGCCACGTGATTAACCCAAAAAAAAAATTCTTTTTCTAAATAAATAATATTAAAACTAGAGAAAACACATATAATCTAGCTCTTAAAATAAATAATATTGGTTTTTCGACTTTCCTCTTCAATTCGAATGACCGCTACCACACGATTTTTAGAAACGTGTGGCAGCTTTCACAATAGCCCAATCCAGCAATTGATTAAAATCGACAATAGGTACCAGTTGGAATTGGAAGTACAACTTAAGATTGATTTTCTATCATCACACCCTTTCAATCTTATTTTCTCCAATTTCTTCCCCTCTCTGGCTCCCCTCTCGAAATCACTAGTCGACAAATACCGAGACGTTGATTAGCACACAATGTGAGTGTACCAGTAAAAAGAGGCGTGTCCGGTTCTAGATATTTCATCCCACGTTCCATAACGCACAATTCTTACTTCGAATGTGCTCAAACCCAAACGAATCAGCGTCATCCAGCGTTGATTCAAAACTTATCAATCATTCAGCTAATGATTAGCCAAAAGTTACGTTATGACCTTCCGACCTTGAAATTCAAAAGTTCATTGGTCGTTGTTGATTCAGCCAAATCAATGGTGTCTTCAGCTTTATTTGACTGTTTGCTCCATTATCTTTTCGGTTCTCGTGAAAATGGTTGATGGTCCGGTAATGGTGTATCAGTTGAGCACCTCTGATCGACAGCTGTTCCAAGCACGTAAGATAACCAAAACTCTCCGGAGCACTCGTCGTCGGTTTTCCTGCCGCTTCCTCCGCCTGCCCTTCTTGACGTGGCTGCAAACCGCGCCACCACCGAAGAACGTAACGGCCTAGAGTTCGCGTGTGTATCAACTGACGTTTATATATATATATTTTTTTCTCTCTCTTTTTTTTTCCTTTTTTTATTCCTTTTTTTTACCTCGAGCCATTCGCATACGTCGAGGATGCATAAATAGTCGTGGCACACACTTGCACACAATGTGTGTGTGTTTGGGTTTGTGTAACATCATACGTGTAGCTGCTGAGATGAGTGCTCGATCTCTCGCCAAGAGATCGCGCCCAGCCGAATGGAGAAAAAGATCATCGGCCCCTTTGATTGTGCCTTCTTGGAAGACCGATCGACAATATGCTCCCAGCTCGCTTCCCAGTTAAAAAACGAAGCGAAAAATTTATCCAAATATATAAACCCTGATGCTCAAGAATCGACTTTTTTCACGGCCTGGAAAAATACTTTGCCAAAGTGCCAGGAAAATTGATGAATGTTGGTATTATCCTTGGCAGAAGTGGAACTGGGAATTTTTGATTTTTTGATTTTGGCTCAGCTGGATTCCCCTTAGATATCTATGTACGTGAAGAGATTAAAAATCGTTTTTCCAATAGATACTACATGGTCTCTGTACTAATCACTTTGTGGTTTTTCGAGGCTAGTTGTTGATTAGGAATCATGGCCTTAAGACCGATTACATGGCCTGACCATGTTTGTGATAAGGGATGAGTAGATCCTAAGAGATTGTACTTTCACTGAAATATCTCCACGTTACTGTTGTCAGGAATATCCTTGACCTAGAATCCAGGGTGGGGTAGGAAACCAGACCTTCGAATGACCAGAAGGCTCAAAATTCCGAAACGACAAATTTTGCAAATATTTGGCTCTGTTTGGGTTTGTTTAGAATCAAGGGTTTCAAATTAAACTAACGAACCCAAACAAACCCAAACGAATTCCGTGCTTTTGCTGGCATGACCTTCAGGAAATTTGTAGTTTCAGAATTTTGAGCCTTCCGGTCAATCAGAGTTCGTGTTTCCTACCCAACCCCCAGAATCTCTTCTTTGGTTAGTGGTCGTTACTGTAATGAGGACATCTAACCCTGGTATGAAACCCACATCATAGAAAAAAAAGTGTCGACAAACCCAAACAAATTTCGTGCTTTTGCTGTCATGACCTTCAGGAAATTTGTAGTTTCAGAATTTTGAGCCTTCCGGTCAATCAGAGTTCGTGTTTCCTACCCAACCCCCAGAATCCTCTTTGGCTAGTGCCCACACCATAGAAAAAAAAGTGTCGACAAGATCTACCATCTCTATTCTGATACTCCAAATTGATTCTTTTTTCCTCATGAACATTGGAATCGGATGATTCTTCGACGGTCAGTAGGAGATTCTACCAAACCAAAAAGAAGAGCGGAGATTTTATCGAACGTCTTCTCGAAACCAAAAAACAAAGTCATTAAACGTTCGTGATGGTAGTTTGGAAAAAGGGGTTGCCCGGAGTGTTTCTTCGGAGCATTCAATCTTGATTCGAGACCAACTCTGTTGTCTCTTTGAGAAACAGAGCTAAGAGCTAAAGTTAACACCACGGGGTGGTTGTCAGAGTGGGTCGGTTGGGGTTTGGGTTGGGTTGAGAGAAAGAAGCCGAGTTCGTCGCTACGGCCCGTAAACACCATTTCATCCGACGAAAGTCTAAGTCTCTAAGCTTTTCCGCAAGGATTCACCATTTGGGTCGGCCCGTCGGGGAAACCAACCCTTGACGGTTTTCTCCCGCGTCTTTCGCTGTCTCTTACTCTGCAGGCTCCCGAGAAAGCCGAAAAGAGCGAGGGAAAGAGCGATGCCACGTAACGATAGAGTTGAAGTAAGAAAGAGCGAGGCGAGAATCGGCGTTGCTGAAGAGTTCCTATCTATCCTTCCATCTTCTCTGCATTCCTTGGGGTATTACACGCCCCGCGACAGCGCGAGTTTCCCTCGCTCGTTCGCCTTCTTCGGAGCTTTTGGCCCTCCACCGTTATACATTCTGGAAAGCGCAAACGTGTATCGTAATGTTCGTTCATCTATAGGTATACGTATTTCTGGATGCCCATACCTAATCTTCAACGACCACCGCGAAACTCCACTTCCTAGGCCTCTTTCTTGCACCTAGGGGAACTACGAATCCCGACGCAGCTACGGAAACAACGCAAACCCATTACGGATTCATCGTGCGCCATTAGCTAATTCTTCCATGGCTTCAACAGCACGACGACCTAGTCCTCCGGTTGGGAACTTGGCTTTCTTCTCTGCCATCGTTCCTACTCGTGGAAACACAACCGCCAATTGGCTTCGATATCGTTTGTTTCGGTTGGTTGTAGTTGCAATGGGTTTTCTAGACTCCCATCATGATTTTTCGAACCACCGTCAAACTTTGCGGATCTTCTCTACCAGGTCTTTTTACAAATCTCTATTAGGTGTTTCTAGACTTGTTTGGGTTTGTACACTCCTGGGGTTTGCAACGTTTTTCAACAGGTATTTGCAGGTTTTTAGAGATTTCTTCAGTGGACTATTCCTAGATTGTTTCGACGGATTTTTCACGATTTTCCATCAGGCATTTGTAGACTTCTTCATCAGGTATTGGTACACTTCTCTATGAGGTATTTACAAACTGCTGTATCAGGTTTTTACACCATTTCAAAGCTTTACCTCCTACTATTTTCAGTTTTCTTTAGCTGCTCTTGGACTTTTCCAGCAAGTCTTTCGAGACTACTCCACTAGGTTTTTCTCGACCTTTACAGATTTCTTCATCCCAGATCGTTTCGATAGATTTTATCACTCTTTTCCATCAGGTATTTCTAAACTTCTTCATCAGATATTGGTACACTTCTCTATGAGGTGTTTCCAAACTGCTCTATCAGGTTTTTCCACCAAGTATGTCCAAGCTTTACCTCCTACTATTTTCAGTTTTCTTTAGCTGCTCTTAGACTTTTCCTCGACCTTTCCACCGAGTCTTTCCAAGTCTGACCATCGAGTCTTTCTACATTTTTCACAAGGTTATTTCAGATGAATTAATTTCTCTTAAACGGGAAGATCTAAAATTCGTTACGTCCCCAAATTGTAAAAAAATTCTCTTCAACGAAATGATTTTTGAGCTATGAATATTTCTTACGACGAGGAACATAGTCGTTGAAGATCCACATTCGGGTTATACGAAATCGCTTCACATATCAAACTCTTCCTGACTATCCGGAATCGCGATTCATTCTTCCCCGAAGTATCCAAGCGCGCTGTTTTCGAAACTCCAGGAACTACGGATGAGACGAGGATTGGATGGAAAATAGGGAGGTTAAAAAGAAGGGGGTGTACGGTGGAATGGATGGCGTGGGAGAAAGACAGGGAAATGGAGTGAGTAGGCACGTCGGGGACGACCATCGACCGAAATTGCTCTCGCATTCGGAGGGTAAAACCGAGGGCTGTAGAGGGCCCTGCGCGGGGCTGTTGGCGATGGAAGGAAAGTGCAGTCATCCGGAATAAACGAGAAGGAGAGCCAAACTTCTTGGCTGAAGTTGAGTCTGCGTCGGTGGCTTGGGAATGAGTTTGCGTGCTGCGCGAATAGCGTTCGGAGTGCCACCACGGTGATGAAACTTTGCCGTGACGAGAAAGAGGGTTTGTCACACCGTTTCAGCCTCCCCAGCAGCTCGCCCGGGAGAGAACTCCCCGGGGGAGAAGACGTTGAGAGTACCCTGAACTATAAAACCGCGGAGAGTCTTCAACCTCCAATACGAAATTCCAGCACCGGTTCTCCTGGGGATTCCTCCGGAATCTTGGGCTGTTTCGTCATCATGATCCATGATTAGATGCTGGAACATTGATACAGCGATCGATTGGCAGAATCAAAAGTGAAAGTAACGATTCT
>JAPYZJ010007101.1:0-11080 GCA_030522765.1 Ophioninae sp. B BG-2022a
CGATTAACTGTCATTCTTGTAAAAAACAATATAACTTAAAACATCCAAACGTAATATGCAAAATAATTAGCATTCACTTAGAAGCCTAATTATTTTGCACATTACGTTTGGATATTTTGAAAATAAAAACGTAAAATTAAAAATCGTTAAATTTTTATCTGTAAAATCTAATGGTCTTCGATCTTGTTTACTTTTTTTTTAGTTAAAAAAGAAAAGTATAACAGCACCGTCCGCAAAAGGGCTTAAATCCACGTTTTATCGGCGATATGAGAGAGAGGGGGGGGGAGAGGCAGACTGAAAAAGAAATGATCGGAGAATTATAAAGATCGCGTGGGTTTTCGTCTCGAGTCGAGCAAGGTCTCGCGAACGCAGGCTCGCCCGCGTTGGAATTGCAGGATCGGTAACGGTTTTGCTCTCGCGTTGAGCTGCGATCGCGAGAAAGAGATTTTTGTAATCGTGAGAGCGCTCTCGATTCTGGATCACGTCGATCGAGAAAAAAAAAAAAAGCTCGACCAGTCGAGCAAGAGTGCATCAATAATTCATACTTCGAACGACGGCTGTTATTTTTTTCTGCTGCAATGCGTAACCGCCGTTGTAAAAGTAACACGAATCGAACTCGTTCCAAAAGTTTCAACCTGTCGCCAAACTCGATTGCTATCGGAGACACAAAACGATTTTATGAAAAATCATTTCGTTGGCCACTTAGATCCAGGTGTGATTATTTTTTCGGTAAAAAAAAAAAATCCGTTGATGCAAAAGTAACGCGAAACGAACGATTTTATGAAATCGGTCACATGATTTTATGAAATCAATAATACGACTTTATGAAATCGATTATATGATTTTATGAAATCGATAATACGACTTTATGAAATCGATTATATGATTTTATGAAATCAATAATACGACTTTATGAAATCGATTATATGATTTTATGAAATCAATAATACGACTTTACGAAATCGATCGTATGATATTCTGAAAAAAAAAAAACGATTTAATTGACCACCAAAAATCTATGTGAACGTGATATTAATTGGATCGGTATAGAGTGGGCTTACCGTCTACGACGCTCGCTCGCTAATCCATCCAAATTCGTGTATCCACTCCGACAACTGGGCACAACAATTAAATCACACAGTTCGTCAAGGGTCCACGCAATATTCGAAATACAGGAATACGGGATGAAACCACGCAGAGGAAGGGACAAAAATATTGCACAAGGAATCGCGAAGTCGACCAACCGGAGTTGCTCCGATTTTCTTTCACACTAATTTTCAGTTAGCACACTTTTAAAAACACTTCAGCCCTGATGGCTGTGTTCGCCGATTTTTCTTTTCGCGACTGTCATTATTGTCGTTTGTTTTGTTTTTTTGTTCTTCCTAAAATATTATTACGTTTTTTCGTGATCGTTCGAGGAATGCTTGTCGAATTTGAGTATGTATTTTAAGAATAGTTATTTTTGAAAAAAAAAAAAAAAATCGAAACGCGAGATCGCGCCGATGCACGGGCTGGCGCTGGTAATGCAGGGTCGAAGGACCCGCGAGAACCATCCGGGTCGAGCGCCAGCGTCGAAGTGAGAGGCTAGCGGCACTCTCGTGAGTGAACCAGTGACGTCACTCATCATCACGCCGTATTCCACCGAGGCGACCTGGGCTCCTCGTTTTATTTTCCCCTTTTTTTATTTTTATATTCATCTCTTTTTCCAGCCGTTCCATCGAGGCGGAGAACTCGCGCGAGAAAGGTCTCGTCTCCTGACTTATGCCACGATACAACTCACGGTAGTACAGTGTATCGTTCTCTCCACTCATTTGCGCATGGTTCTTGGTGCAGCCCTCTGCGACGCGACACGAAAAATCAAAATGAAAAGTGACAAAATTTTAAAAATGTAAAAGATGGCAAGAAAATGTTTTATTTTTTCTTTTTGCCCGTGAGCTTGAGTTTATGGAACAGCATGTCGATCGGGCGATCTTCACTGTTGGATTTATAATTGAATGTTATATATTTTTATTTATTTTTTAATACGGAATTTTGAGTACGTCGAGAAATGTAATATTCCATCTGGATTAAAATACCGTATAAATACCGTATAAATACCGTATAAATACCGTATAAATACCGTATAAATACCGTATAAATACCGTATAAATACCGTATAAATACCGTATAATACCGTATTTGTGTCACTTGAGTAAACAAAAATAGAGAATTTTTAAATCCTTACTCTTTTTTTTTATCTTTTACTCTTTTTAGCGAAGGTTAAGGAGCTTTATCTCGCGGATGTCCTTTCCCCGTGATGTGCGCTAATTGCCAGTGTGAAGAGACGGAAGAAGAGGACGATTAAACAAAGTGTGTATCGTTCTCTCTTTTCCTCTTTCCATTTCATGCAGAAAGACAGTTTTTAACAGTTGAACGCTTTTTTCGCAAAACTACGCCTTAGAAATGGGAAGCAAGCATAATTTCATTCAATTGTCCCGAAACTTGCACTCCTCCTCAAATACATTCTCCAAGCAAATCGGTATGATTTTTAACGATTCATCGAAAATTCTCGTTCTCATAAAAAAATTCACAACAATTTTTAACGATAAAAAATATAAACTTACCGCAAAATTGAAACGTTGTACCAAAAATCCATTTTTTTAAATAATCTCGAACAAATGGAGTAAATATGAACATTTCATTGTTCGTCGTGCTCATCAAAAAAATGTCTACATCATCTTATAAAGTGCCTAAAAGCAATTCTCGCAAAATAGCTACAACGCCACAATTTTTCATCATTTATCGACAATTTGATTTATCTACATGTCCAAACGTGTAAATTAAATCCTCGAAATGCGATTTTCATTGCATTTTTAGTATTCTGAAAAATAATTTTTTCAAAATCCATTTCTCAGTGAGCGATATAAATATAACGCCTTGATTAGAAATGGGGTCATTTTTAGGACTATCTGGATTGAAAATGGGATCTGATTAACAGATTAAAGATAAATGAATTACAAACAGTGTGAAAAAATGATCATTTACTGGTTGAGATCGATACATTTGCAAAGTCTCTCTTTTTCTGTCACTCTGCCTGTCTTCTCATTTTTACTCAAATTTTCTCGCATTAAACGACTATTCTTTCAAACGAAGGTGCCTTCTCCTTTAGACCCACATATAGGTATAGAGTTTCCCTTCTTTCTTGCTTTACTTCTAATAACACACGTATTTATCTGTACACGTATACGTATCCATGAATGTCAGACAGGCAGAAAGGCATTGAGGAACACTTTCACGCAGAGGCTGATGCAGTAAATATCATGGCCAAACGCTATTGTCCCGATTTCAAAGTGCGTTACGTTTTCTTGTGAACGTCGCAAATTCCGCAACATTGACAGTCCTATCACTGATAGCAATATTCATAATAAAAATGATTTTGATAATAAAATAGTCGATATCACGACTCGGTTATCAATTGGATTAATACTTCGATCAAGAACCCGGATTTTTTATAATTCTATCAAGATGTGTACGACCGTGTTGATGAAAAACAGTTGATACTTGAAAAGCAGAATCAATGAATACAAAAGCAGCCCAAAACGCACTACCACAATACACACCGCCCTAGCACAACACGCAATACAACATAAACATGATTTCAAATGTGATGTTAAAATCCTAAACAATCGAGAATGGCTCATTGGGGTAAATAAATCACATTTTACATACCGATAATTATTCCTACTAAACCATTATTATTTTAAGTATAACACATGTAACGTAAACATTATTTAAATCATTATATCGCACTTATAACACATTTAGAACATTTATACCCCACAAGAAAAAAATTAAGAACACATGTATATCAAATCACGTCATTTTTACAAATCTGAATATTACAACTTATAGAGAAAATAAAAATTCTGAAGAGGATCCAAATCAAGAATCGAAACGTATCGAAAAAAAACTTCTAATTCCACCGAGATCTGAAAACCTTCATTGGACGAATCGAAGCCTATTGCATAATCTTTTTCATGCTTTGATCAATAAGGATCATAAACCGAAACAATAATAATGAACGGTGTTTATCTTGATATATATTTTGAGGTACCCCTGGATCGATATTGAGAAATCGAAAAAAGATTTGAAATTTCGAAAAAAGAATAGTTCTCAGTAGAATAATAATAAATGGATTGTTTTCAAATTTTTTACTAAATAATTTAGTAGTTATAGATATACGAATTTAATACGATTGGAAAACAAAAAGTATGTCATTGAAACGATCATAAAACAGGGCAAGGCATCGAACAATAGAGTACCAAATTCTTTTTAAACCTAAACTGTTAAATAAAAAAAAACATTCAAACCCGCCCTTGCAATTTATATCGTTTCGAAATACGATTTCGTCGTGAACTTGTTTAGAAATTTATCCATAAGTAATGCCACGTTAATAGCCTCAAACGAAAATCGAGTTTTACGAAAATTCACAGCAGCCTGACCTCTAAAAATGATGAAGGGTTACGATGCTGAAAAATAGTGCACTTGTGGATACAGAGGGTCTCGTAGCTTCGTGAAAAATGTGACATTCCAGTGTGGATGAAGCGCTACGATGAATTCTTATATTTCCTCTTTCTCTCTATCTCTCTCCCTCCGTTTTAGATTCCACAGGTGTATGCGTAGAGACAGCTATGAGATAACAAAAAAGTCACGCGAGCGAGCGAGAGTGACGGAGATAAAAATTCATATTTCCATAGCGAGTAAATAAACGCATCTAGCGTATGCTCTGTATAAACATAAGTCGGTTAACACAACCGAGAGGGAAAGAGAGAAAGATAGAGAAAGAGGGGGAAGGGGGGTCTGCGCTCAAGAGATCTGACAATAAAAGCGTGAGCAAGAATGCATACATGTACATATATTATGTACAGTAAGAAAGAAAAGGTCCCAAGTCCCACAGCCAAATACATAAATTGGAGTGTTTTGCGACGGTTTAGGTATTTCTCACTAGCGAGCACAGAATGCACGAAAATAATTCCAGTGAAAAATGGAACTTAAAATATAACAGCACTTTTAACGTTTTCAAGTTGGCTCGATATCCACTTTAAAATTCACTTATTCCTTATCAAACAAGAAACAAAGCTTATTATTTACATTATATAAAGATGTAAAGGTCAGCGAGGAGAATTTTGAACTCGAGGAGAAAATAAAGGAGATATGTAAAAGTCCGCAAGGGTGTACATGAAATAAAGGAATAAAGGACGGAAGGTATTAGAAATAATTATTAATAAATTATAACATTGAATTTGATTACAATCAATGTATAACATTATAGAATTAATGTATAATGTATGAATTTGATTACAATTAATGTATAAAATTATAGAATTAATAATTACAATCATATGCTAGTAATAACAATAATTCATTATATCATTTTTACTTCATTCATTTCGAAACAATAAACAATTAGTATCAATACAGATTCAGTGAGTTGAAAAAAATTCATCAGTTTTCGAATATTAAAGTTTCAAATATATTTTGGGAAAAAGAGCTAAAAAAAAGTCAGCATTCACGATTTTTTTTTTGTTTTCGTTTTTCAAAATATACGCCAATTGAATAGAAAATCATCAACGAATCTCGGAAGATTGACATTTTTGGTGTTTCGTTATTTCTGCATGGACTGTCTCACATACGAGTGAACGAGCGTAATGAGAGTACATCCTGCGTTCCCGCGAGTAAAAGACATAGCACGGCGAAGAGAGTGCACCAAGCATAGCGTCATAACGCCCGGATTGCCGTTGAACGCGAAAGCATTATTACAACGATGGAGAGGTATATGCGCGTGACACTCGAGGACCGTGGCTGCTGGTACTTTTTTCCTTGCCCCCCCCCCCCCCCCCCCCCCCCCCCCCCCCCCCCCCCCCCCCCCCCGCCCCCCCCCCCGCCATTCTCGAAGCGTGTGTTAACTCGTCTCGAATATAACTCAACATACGCAGAATCTACACAACGAAAAGTCGTACAAAATGAAATCGAGACGCAATTACGTAATTTTATACGCAGCTGGAATTTATTTACTCGGGATTACGTGCAAACCTCGTTGAGGGAGATTTGGAGCGTTACCTGGGCCTACATATCGTTCACCTTGCAATCTACAAAGATCCACTTCAGTGCTCTCAAATAACATTTTTTGGCACGTAAACAATAATCTTTTTTCAGGGACGACGTTCACTCTTTTAATCTGTGTATTTGATAAAACATAGTGTAAAATGGAGCTACTTGGAGACCCTTTTCACATTTTTTTGGAATTTAAAGAGAACATATTAGTACAGTTGGGGCAACAGAAGCATGTCCATCGTACCAACGTAACCGTTAGAATTGTGTAGCTACTATAAATTAGGGGGCATCCATAAATAACGTGAGGTGATTTTGGGGATTTTTCGAGCCCCTCCCCTCCCCTAATTTCACGTGAGATTTTTCAAAATGCATACGTTTACGGAAAATAAATTGTAGAAGAAGTAACTGCGGTTGTAGTTACATTTACCCCACCATGTAAAGTAGTAGGGTAGAGTTACTGATTTACATGGTGGAATAAATGGAATTGCAACCACGGTTTATACTGCTACAATTTATTTTCGATGTTTAATCTAAATAAGTTAATCGGTGTTTGATTGCGTTGGGTTTATTAAAAAAAAAAAAACATTCTGTACCGCTCACATGTTATGTGAACGCCGCAGAGCAGAAATAATATTTATCGCGGTTTGATTTAATTAAATCGCGATAAATATTATTATATGTGATGTAGCTACTTTCTTGAAATGAATAAGTGGAATTTCACTGATTCAAGCCAGTGAATGAGAATTTTACTGGTTAAATCAGTGGATGTTGCTGATTCAATCAGTGAATTTCAGTATCATTTATTTTAAGGTAGTATATTTTAGTGGATCATCATTTCTTATTTAATTTAACCTAGTTTTTTTGAAATTTTACATTGTTTCTTGCGGAAAAAAAATTATGTGATATTTGCCGAAGCCCCCCCCTCTCCCCAGCGTGAGATTGGATGAGATTTCGCTCGAATCCCCCCCCCCCTCCCCTTGAACGCTTCACGTAATCAATGGACGCCCCCTTATTGAAAATATACGATACGCACAAGGTTAAAAATATACAAAAGTAGTGTTCAAGTAGCCCCGTTGTTGGGGCTTCTTGAACACTGTATTGCTTTTGTGGGAAAATCGCTTACTTTGCATGTTAGGGGGTCAAATTTCCCCTCAAAATGTAACTAAAAGTTTACGGATGTATATTTTACAGTATACAGTATATAAAATACATTTTGTGAAAGTTTGATTGAATTAAACTACTTCATAATTACTTTAACTGTTTATTAGTAAGTTTTAGACATTACCCTAACTACATGAAGCACGAAGATGCAAATACAAAATAAAGAAAGTCTAAGCTTACCGGACTTTTATGTCACAGTTTCTACATGAATGAAGTTGTGTCCATGTAGCCCAGGGGTGTTCAAGTAGCCCCACTTTACGGTAGATATACCCATGGCGAACATGAGAAATGAGCTTAATTTCAATTATGAGATACGCAATGTTCGATATCAAAGCACATATACTAAGGCGATAACGAAAAGTTGATGAAATTCAAAAAGTAATAGATTTGTTCTTTAATTATGAGCGAAGTTTGAGTTTTGTGAAATTTGGTATCTTCACTTTGACGAATAGCAGGAGAGCCGTGATGCATATAGTAACAAATGTTTTTTTTTTAACCCTTTTTATTAATCTGATTGCAATCGTTGTATTATTACTGAACGCCATCATGGTAATCGCAAGTTTACCTATAATCTACGATTCCTCCATTGTACGTTTGACGTACATTTTTTTTTCAAAATATTCACGGCAGCCTTTGTCCAAAGTATAAAAAAAATCATAATTATTCATTTCTGCAGCTTCGAATCTCGAGCAGTACGAACAAAGAGAACTGACAGTACATCGAGCAGTACGTTTGACGTACATTTTTTTTTTCAAAATATTCACGGCAGCCTTTGTGCAAAGTATAAAAAAAATCATAATTATACATTTCTGCAGCTTCGAATCTCGAGCAGTACGAACAAAGAGAACTGACTATGGAAAAGTACCGTACTTGATTCAACTCATCATTCACAACTCATTTGTATCTTCACTCATCATTTATTCATTAACTTTCGTTTTAACGATTAGCATTTATATAAAATCAACGCACAAGCTCACGATCCGTATTAACTGAAAGAAACGTGTTTCTTACGCGTCTGATAAGAGAGACACAAGGCTTGGAGTGAATCGTTATCGGGCTTAATCGAGGAAAGTTTAACAAAGGACAGACTTGTCAGAGTATGGTAAACCTGAGAATTCTTAAGATCCGAGTACTTCGCACGCAGTTGATGCCCGTTAATGCGACGTAAAGATTGCGTGTACGATCGCGTTAAGGATTTTACTGAGAATACGAGGAAGTGCGGTGGAAGTTGGGCTTACAGGTTACGCGCAGAAATATTTCGTACATGAATATCAGTGTTTACGTGCCTATGTGTATCAGCAGTAGAGAAAGAGTCGTGAGGATACGAGTAGAATGAGAAGCACAGAAGAAAACTTGGTCGTTTTAGTGGTCGTATGGGTTTTGGAGGTTATGCGGGATCGTAGACAGATTTATGGGAATTAATGACGTACAATCTGTTCGACGTCAACGTGCACGCCTGAACTTTTCGCTGGAAGCCGTTGGAGAACAAATTTGAACACGAAGAGACAGAGGGATCCACCTGGTAAGATGCTTCGTAAAAACAACGTCACTTGGAGTCCAACAGCGACCATAGGCGAGCGTCAAATGTCCGAGAAACACGTCCAATGCTTCGACGAAAGGCACGTTTGGGACGTGATTGGAGTAGTATTTATTTTCGAACGAAAGCTTATTTTTGGGCGCGTTGATAACTGGGTACTAATAATAACTGGTCTAGCTAATCCAATAGACTAATTCAGCAAAGCGTGAAAATTCTGATAAAAGTGCAGTTCGTACTATACTACGAAATTAGTGAAAAGTCTGCTTCGGAGTCGTCGGACGATTCTTGATACTAGAGGCGACTGGACCACTTGTTGACAGCGAAGCATCACGGCTTGTATCATGTACGATGTAGATTTTTTTTTTCAACGCTTTTTCTCGAATTGTTTATGAGCTTTGCGGTACACGCTCTTATCAAATCGACTCGAAGATATCTTCGGTGCAATAAAAATATGTACAAGCCACAATTTTATTTGTTTTTCTCGTTATAAAACGCGATTTCTCAAACGGTTTTTACGAACGAACAATTTCGAGATACATTTGTAGATTGGTAGTTATTTGTCTTGTGTATTTTTATCTACCCTCAAAATTGGGAGAAAAAAAACGTATAACTGTATCTCGAAATGATTGATTGAAAAATTGGAAGTTTTTATCTTTTTTGTGTAATTTTACGAAGCCGTAAAATTGGAAAAAAATCGTTAAAATGTCTCTGTGAACTGATTTTTTCTTAGACGGTTTTATATCTATAAACATTACATAGAAAATACTGCGTATACGCTAGTCTCGAACGAACAGCTAGAGAAGCCCCTGATCTTGACTGAAAGCATTCGCGGACTCGTGGGAGTTCTTCACATAGTTAGCAGGCGTCTCAAAAGAATGCCGGTTCAGAGGCTTTAACACAAAACCGAGGAATCCTTTTTCCGCATACACTGGGTGTCCCATTAGCAATCCTTCACACAAGTTAGCTTTGTCCTCCGCATTTTAAAAGAGACGAATACTTTAAACGAAAATCGGGCTGTTCATTCACACATTTGCTACTTTGAGTATTTTAATATTCTTAAAACACTCGAAACTACAATTATTTATTTACAAGATACTCCAAAGTTTTTAGCGATTTGTTGAGAATATTGTACATCAATAAAATACCAAACTATTATTTTTTAATTGAAATTTATCGAAATGCATCGAACATTTTGGATTCGGAAACTATAATTTTTCAAAAAGTCATTTATAAGATACAAAAGCGATGACTTTTAAATATTTCTTATCGTGTCGCCTGTAAATTTGGATACAATCGATCAAGTGATTTCCAAGAAATCACGTTCACTGCCAAACGACATAAGAAAATCGTCATAAAAGCCTCTCAATGTATCTACCATAGGATTTTTAAAAATGGGTTTTTTTTTGCCAACTGGTCCCTTAAAAAAAAAAATCGGAATTTTGCAATTTTTAATGGGCCTCTCAATACATGTACCTCTTTGAGGAAATTAAAACGAAAACAATTGTTTACCAAGGTTATATTTTTTTTTAATGAGGTTTAAATACAAATCTCCCTTTATCGTGACGCCGAATCTGAAAAAATTATTTTTCGTGAGTATCGAATAAAATGATTCTGTGAGCTGCGAATAAGACTCCGAAGAAGTCCCATTGACTCCACTTTTCCGAAACATAAAGCGTGTTACAAAAAAAAGAACAAAACATTGTGCTATGCGATATTAAAAAATGGTCACCTGGTATACACGAGGGTATTATATAGTCGAGTCTACGCGGTAGGAAAAAGGCGAAAAGCATAAAAAAAAACTAGCAGACGGAAGAGAATGAGTATAGCGACATAATTAATGATTTCTCCATGCAATTAGTGTTTTCACTGATCTTGAATCGCATCTAGCTTCGAGTTTCGAAGCGTATCTCTATACCCGACATAGTACGGCTTTGCATAACGGGGAATCCTCGCAACCGCATCTTTGCATAGTGTTTTAATCAACTTCTGCATTTTATACGTGTCGACAAGATAAAAATGTAAATACTTGAGTATCCAGAAATAACTGTCAAAATGATACGAATAGTTGAGCTACGAGGACATCGAGTCTGGTGGAAACAGACAAAGTGAACGTGGAATTTAACCGAACGCGTAAATTAACATCAGCATCAATATTATATATATATATATATATATTTATATACAGGGTGGCCGGTTAATTGACGTCATAAAAAAAAATGTAGATCCGGCATGTCGTGGGGTATCCGAAACACCCCCATGTATGTTATGCAATTTTTTATAGTTTAGGAG
>JAPYZJ010007104.1:0-18559 GCA_030522765.1 Ophioninae sp. B BG-2022a
TTCCGTTTTTAGACTTTTAAAAGGCTCTATTTAATCGGAAATTTTCCGCTGATTACGAATATGCCCGAAATTTTGCCGAAAGTGCAAAATTAGACTGGGCAAATGCAAAAAAACCTTTCTAGAATATTTTTTCGACATTTTCCCCTAGAAATGGAGAGTTCAATGGGACACTCTGTTCAATGGAACAGGTTGGACACCCTGTATATACGTATTCTCGATTTTTCCTGAACGACGTATTCAGATTTTTCCCACTTCCGGAATTGATAAAAGTACCGCGTCGACCAACCATTTTATTTCGGGTAAATTTCTTCAATGATCGCTACATTTATTCCGGATTGAAAAAAGGAGCGAAATAACAAAAACCGTATTTTCTATGCATCGACGTGGAGCGTGGAAATAAAAATAACTATTGGGCGGTGAAGAAAACCAATATTCCGAACAGCAACCGGAAGTACTTAAAAAATAATCGGACCGATGAAAAAAATTAAATAAAAAAATTTTAATAAAAATACGATATCCATTTATGTATGCATGCAAATATGTGTGTGTGTTTTTTTTTTCGAATCGATAACTACTCGTGCAATAAAAATAAATATTCGAATTTGCATAATTGTATGTTTAAAAAATGACTTATTCATGGGGAGGTTCATGACTTCAAAATGAGGAGAAACTTGATCATGATAATTACAGTCACCCCTATTAACCTCGTGTGTCTCGATAAAATTGAAATTCTGGGTTATTCTTTTTTTCTATTGTCCCCTGAATCGTTGTGAAACCTCGGCACACCTGCATCCGGTTTACGAATCGGCGTTTTTGGATTTTCCATTTATTTTTCCGAAATTGTAGTTTTTTAATTGGGTCTTTTAGTTGGGTTTAAAAAATTCGAAAATAATTCGAAGTTGCGTCTAAAATATTCGAAAAATTTGAGGTTCGTTCTAAAATATTATAAAAATTCTAGGTTACATCTAGAATATTCTAAAAATTCGAGGTTTGGTCTAAAATATTCTGTAAACTCAAAGAAATTAGTGGTTAAGTTTGCAAATTTCTAAAAATTCGGGAAAATTAGAGGTTAGGTCAAAAAAATTCCAAAAATTCGAGAAAACTATAGATTGCGTCTAAAAAATTTCTAAAAATCCGAGAAAATCGGAGGACAGGTCTAAAAAATAAATAACCAAAATTGAAGCTGGCGATGAGATAAAACTTCAAAATTCGATTTGAAAATTCGAAAACGCCCGAAATTTTGTTTTCCACATATCTTTGATCGATAAAAATAAAAATTTTTGCTTCTGTGAAAAAAAGTCTATTCACAGTGCTCATGCGTGGTTCGATCATTCATTTTTTGTACCCTCTTTTAATAATGGTATAATAGACCCTGTATTATTATCTTCCCTCCTATTGTGATTTAGTGTACATACGTGAAGTGCAGCAACTTTTCGGGTTATTATACGCGTTTAATATGGCGGTGGGAAAACTGCGGGACATTATACGGGCACAGCGGTGGGTATCGTCGTCGATCAAACTGCATATCATTTACGTGTCACTATATTTTGCCGGTTAAACGCCGGGGCTTTAAATATGGCGAACAAGCACCCCCGGACACGCACGAGGTGACTCCAGACCGATCGATCTTCCGGTTCCACACGCGCCCAATCTTCCCTCGTACGCCTTTTGTATAATTGTATACATGAGGCTATTACACACAGATGTATCGATTTACACACATATATTTATCTAGGCTAGAGTACATGAAAAAAAAAAATCCCAAAATTTTCGACATTCCTTTCAATAGTAACTTCCATTTTTCTCTTGACGTACAAGAAATTTCAATTTTGTATACAAACTTGAATAAAACAAAAAAAAATTGACAAATTTCGAATTTTTAACTTCAAATGGTTTTTAACTTTAATTTTAATTTTAAGTTAATGTTAATATTCAAATTAAAGATTTTTGCATTTAATTTATTCTTTTTTTTAATTAATTAGTTTTTTATTTATTTGAGTAATCTTATTTAATCAAATTTAATTGAATTTTATTAAATTTTTTATTAAATTTAATGTTGTTAACTTCAACTTAACTTTTAACTTTAAATTAACTCCTTGTTAATTCTTAAAAAGATGAAATAATAAATACTGAATTACTAAATACTGAAGAAAATTCCTAAACTAATTAGGAAATACTAGATACTGAATTACTAAATACTGAATCAAATTTGTAAACTAATTAGTAAATACTAGATACTGAATTACTAAATACTGAATCAAATTTCTAAACTAATTAGTAAATACTAGTTAATGAATTACTAAACACTGAATAAAATTACTGAATTAATTAGTAAATACTAAATACTGAATTACTAAATACTGAATAAAATTACTGCATTAATTAGTAAATACTAAATACTGAATTACTAAATACTGAATAAAATTACTGAATTAATTAGTAAATACTAAATACTGAATTACTAATTACTAAATACTGAATAAAATTACTGCAATAATTAGTAAATACTAATTACCGAATTACTAAATACTGAATAAAATTACTGAATTAATTCGTAAAAAATCAATACAGGTAAAAAAATTTATTTACCCTTCAATGAATGCAAATCTACCTGAAAGCAAACTGAGTTTGAAATGTATAACCCAAACTCAAAATTTTTATTGTCGAATCCCCAAAGATCCAAAGTGACAAATACCTATAAAAAATCCAAAGAAACCCAAACAAACCCAAACAAAAAAAAAACATTGAAGTTACTTCGGCAGAGGCAAACTTCTACGCAGTCACAATAAACATGGTCGAGGTTCAGCGTGCTGGAATGTGCATTAAGTAACCGAGGTGTTGCAAGAGTACATTGTAAAATCGACACCTCCAGCCCTCCCCCCCCCCCCTATTTTACTCTTCGGCCAATACCTTTTGCGCCATCTTTATAAATACTTATCTACGTTTATAGATATAGCTACGAAGGTAAGTTAAGGTGGACGTGAAACGAGAATTCGCTAAGTGCGACTTGTGAATCGACGAGCATTGCAATTTCGTAGCCCTTCGGAAATACTTCTGGGACTTGGGCTCTTTAGCGTAATTCAACGATTCGTGTGCAAGACTATCTGGAATTCCGATGAAGAAGGATTGTACCAGATCTACGTATAAGAGTATATAGTTACCGGGAGAGCTGGTTCGAATGGTCGTGGTTCGAATGGTACCCTTGGTCATTTCCATGGTCATCCCTGGATTCAACGTCCGGCAGACTGTATCTCTCTTTGCCTATTATTTTATACACGGAAAGCCTCGGGGATTTGCCTTTCCTCCTTTCCCCCAAACTCTTAGTATTTATATCTCGGATTCCTTGTTTATGGTAAACATTGGAAATATACGGGAAAGATTTTCGATTATGGAGGAAGAAAAATTTTCCGAATTCTTTGAATATGAAATTCAAGTTCGAATTCTTTGATTTTGAATTTGTCTCGAAAAGTTTCGAATTCTTTGATTTAGAGCTTGTATCGAAAAGTCTCGAATTCTTTGATTCAGAGTTTGTCTCGAAAAGTTTCGAATTCTTTGATTTCGAATTTGTATCGAAAAGTCTCGAATTCTTTGATTCAGAGTTTGTCTCGGAAAGTTTCGAATTCTTTGATTTCGAATTTGTCTCGAAAAGTTTCGAATTCTTTGATTTCGAATTTGTCTCGAAAAGTTTCGAATTCTTTGATTTCGAATTTCGAATTTGTCTTGAATTCTTTGATTTCGAATTTGTCTCGAATTCTTTGATTTCGAATTTGTCTCGAATTCTTTGATTTCGAATTTGTCTCGAATTCTTTGATTTCGAATTTGTCTCGAAAAGTTTCAAATTCTTTGAATTCGACATTCAATTTCGAATTCGAAAAAAATTCGTGAAACCGAAACCGAATTCGAAAAAAATCGAAATATACGTGAAACATTTTCGATTATGGGGAAGACAAAAAATGGAAAACCATTGATCACGAGGGACGAGTGTTTTCGAATTTTTTTAAGAAAAGAAGTCGAATTTTATCCCATTTTTTAAATCATGTATAAATAATAAATTAATGTAAGGATCTTCACAATGTACTTGATTTCAACACAGACAAAAAAAAATATATCTAACCCTTTTAATTGGCGTTTACAAGCGTTAAGGTGGTCATAAAAAGTCCTTTTTTGCATTCTTCGAAAGATGCCTTGTCAAACTAAGACTAATTTCACTAAAAATAATGATAAACTAAAACTAATTAATAAAAGTCAAAAATGTAAGATTAAAATAGAATAAATGGTTAAAAAAAATATAGAAAAATTAAATAACAGAAAATAATAGGAAATAATTATTAAAATAAATAATAAAAAATAACAATAATAAACTATATTATAATATCATATAATAATAAACTATAACAAATATAAACAATAAGATAATAATAATAAATAATAATAATAATAACAAATAATAATAATAATAATAAACTGTAACAAATATAAACAATAAGATAAAAAACAATGAATAAATATAATATCCTTTCTCTCTTCAGAAAGAGATAGAGAGCGGGAAAAGGGGGGGGGGCATAATTCGGGATTTCGAAATATATAAAATATATATATATTTACATGTACACCCTCTTTTCAGTGCTTCTCTCTCTACGTCTCGTTTTCTCGATTATCAATGATTGATAGGTTTAATATAGCAACCGAACTGCCCCACTCTTGGACCGATAAAATTGTGGTCGCTAAAGACTGAATATTTTAACTCGTCGGATTAATAGGCCCGTTAACGGGCGCGAGCTCATACACCCTTGTACAGCTCGGTCGCAATGACTGCATTAATATTCATGGAGCAACGCCGCCGCGCATTTGCCCCTCCTTATAGTAAATACGTCCCGTATGCGAAACGATTTAGCCCTCGGCTTATCGTGCTAACGCGTGGGAGACATATCTCGCCCATCTCTAATTATAATTAATGTTTCGCGTACCATTGAATTTCATTTTGTATATCGTTGAGTTTTGAAAAAAAAAAAAAATGATTTTCGGCCTTATGATAAACTGTATGTTCCACCTTAAGGAAGGAAGAACATTTGCAACCTTGAAAATAATGGGTTTTTAAAGTTTTTTTTTTATGGAAGAATTTTTTATGGATTTTTTATGTTTTGTTTTATTTTTTAATTGTTGAAAAAAATAGGTTGCTCGTTATAGAAAAAAATTTTATATTCATCTAGGAAATAAATATAAAATTAAATTAAATTAAATTAAATTAAATTAAATTAAATTAAATAAATTCAATAATAATTTAATTTAATTTTTTTTATTTTATTATTATAAATATTATTATTAAATATTGAATTCAATATTCAATTAAATAGTATAATAATAAAATAAAATAAAATAGAATAAATTAAATAATAATTCACTTAAACAGTAATTAGTAACTTAATAATTATTAACTTACTAATTCATATTCAATTGAGTTATTATTCAATGAATTTAATTTAATTTAATTTAATATTATTATTATACTATTTAATTGAATATAAAATTTAATATTTAAGTACTAATTACAATTAGTCATTAAATATTAAAATCAATTAGCTAATAATTAATTAAATAATAATACATTCGAGAAACAACGGAATGAATTTTGTCCCCAGGCAAAATCGACCCACGTTCACGGTCTGAGTGTTAACAGACAATGAATACGAGGTACGTGGCAATTTTAATAAACAATGGGTGCAACTATCCTGGCTCGAAGAAACACAAAGGTATCCACGAAACGTCACATCAGACCCTGAAGTTTTTCACGCAGGAATTTTAAAAAGCTTCTTCGAGTACTGCAACGCCAGGTGGTTAAGATTTTCTTGGAGACATTGGCTAAACACAATCTCGAATGGTCTCTTTCGGGTCTCGTTGACGCGTGCACTACACAGGGATGCTTGTCGGCACCTTTTTGGACCCCTGGAATAGAATTTCGTTTTCACTCTTTCCCTTCCCCCTCCCCTCTTTCCTGCTGCTTCAAAAGCTTCTCTTTTTCAAAACCGCCGCTCCATTTGGTAACCCGATTCCTCGAGGCTTTTGTCGAAGGACGTATCATAATAGCCACGAGCCCGACGACTCGAATTCGTATCCCGATGTCCCCATATTACGAGTGGCGAAAGAAAAATAAATCATTATAGTCAAGTTAGTCGTATTTAAGGGGTTGCATGTTCGCTCGTGTCGACAAAACGAAAATATGAAAAATGGAGAAAACACGACGAGAGGAAATAAAAGAGCGTGAGTGGGGAGGGGGGGGGGGGCAAAAGAATTTTGAAAAAATCTGTAACGAAGGTACGTGTGATCTGTGATTAATTTCTGGAGAATATTGATGAGAGTATTGTAATGATTAATGTTGTTGTATTATAGGGATTTTTAATGTTTATAATGAATTTTTTTTTTTTGTAATTATTTATTGATTATTATACTAATATTTAATTATTAATGAATAATCATATTTGGACATTTTATGTTGTGTAAGTTGATTTAAATATAATTGATAATTGTATAATTGGTTTCTGGTAATTTTGATGATATTAGAAAAACTAGTAGTTCCGAGGATTCTCGGTTTCCGGTGAACAGTAATACATTGTTATTTTTATTATTGTATAATAAGTGATAATTATAATCGAAACGAATCTGAAACTTTTTTTGAGATATTAATCAAACGACGATCTTCTCGAAGTATTTTTGAAAATTAATATTTAATTTTATTTCAATTGATTTTTATTCAATTTAATTAATAATTTTTATTTACTTAATATATAATTTTTATTTACTCAATATATAATTTTTAATTAACTATTATAAAAACATTCAATTTTGAATTACTTAATCAAACATTTTAATTAATGTTTAAATTAAAGTTTCAACTTTCCAAAAATTCTAAAAATTCGTCTATCGCCCCTTAACTATCATATTTCCCATATCTAAAAATCTAAAAATACGAAGCAAAACAAATCAGACGGCGAAATGCATCTGTGACCGTTTATCAAAACCGTAAAATCCAGAAATCACTGAATCCTCGGAACGAAAATTTTTTCGTCGACGTCGATTGATTCGATTGCGACGTATAATTCTCATTAGCGATGATATTGCCTAAACGACTCTTTCGAGTCAATCGAGCAAAATGAATTCGGGAGCCATAATTTTTTTTTCTTTTTTTTCTGTTTTACTTCGTTTGTTTTTATTGGGTTTTTTTTTTTGAAAAAGGAAAAAACGAGCAATCGAGTTAATAACGAGAGATGGCAATCGAATAACATTATTACGCAAGTACGAAACGTGGCAGAGTGAGTGTTTACAGTTTACTGGTATACGTATGTACGTGTCACTTTCACCCCCCCCCCCCTCCAGACTCCGCACCAACGTTGGCTCTATACCGGCCCCAGTATTGTTATTGTAACATTGTAAGGTAAATGGCGAGGGAGGGGGCGAGGAGGCGGGATCGAAAATTCAAATACCAACGCCATTAAACTGAATAACGAGAAGCGGCCGTTCGAAATATGAACATGGGCATGATTTGCGGCCTCGTAAACCCCGTTCATAACGAATAATAATGTCACCAACGGAGCTGGGCGGTCTCTCTCATTTCTCTCTCTCTTTCCCATTCTCTCTCTCTCTCTCTCTCTCTCTCTCCTCCCTCTCTCTCTCTCTCTCTCTTTCTCTTTACCCCTCTCCCTCTCTCTTTCCCTCTTTTCCTTTCTCTCATTTCTCTCTCTCTCTCCTTTTCTCTCTTTCCCTCTTTTCCTTTCTCTCATTTTTCTCTCTCTCTCCTTTTCTCTCTTTCCCTCTTTTCCTTCCTCTCATTTCTCCCTCTCTCTCTCTCTCTCTCCGCACTAGGTTACTTCCATTTGTATTATGATTATTATTATTATTATTATTATTATTATTATTATTATTATTATTATTATTATTATTAGTCTATTATTATTATTAGCATTTTTTTTATTATTAGCATTTTTTTTATTATTAGCATTTTTTTTATTATCAGCATTTTTTTATTATTAGCATTTTTTTAAATTATTATTATTATTTCATCATTGGTATCATTACTATTATGTCACTGTTATTACTACTATTATTATCTGTTAACATCATCATCGCTATTATCATTATTCATTTTTATGATTATTATGTCATCGGTATCTTTGTTTAATATACAATGTATTGTTCAAATATTTTGACGGAAGTGTACTAGGGCATATTAAATCATATCAAATAAAATCCTTTTCTCTCTTTCTCTCTTTTCCTTTCTCTCATTTCTCTCCCTCTCTCTCTCTCTCTTTTATTTTGTAAAACTTTTAATCATTTTTGTATAATTTTTATAATTTTCTGAATTTTTTTTTGTATTATTTTTTTATTGTTTTGAATATTTGTTAAAATTATTATGTTGCCCGATAGTTAATTTTAGGGCATAATAAAATTTATCATTATCGTCATCATCTCTCTCTGTCTCTTCTTTTCTCGCTTTCCCTCTTTTCCTTCTCTCATTTCTCTCTCTCTCTCTCTCTCTTTTATTTTGTAAAACTTTTAATCATTTTTGTATTATTTTTATAATTTTCTGAATTTTTTTGTATTATTTTTTTATTATTTTGAATATTTGTTAAAATTATTATGTTGCCCGATAGTTAATTCTAGGGCATAATAAAATTTATCATTATCGTCATCATCTCTCTCTCTGTCTCTCCCTTTCTCGCTTTCCCTCTTTTCCTTCTCTCATTTCTCTCTCTTTCTCTCTCTCTTTTCCTCTCTTTCCCCCTGTGGATTTAAGGTACGAACGGAACACGACGACAGGTTTTGCCACCTCTCTCGTCTGTACAGAGTTCACCGAGTGAGCTCATATACATACCGCACCCTGCATGACAGCATTGGGGTTTTCCATTTTTTTTCCACCATTTTCCGCCGCGGAAAATTCATCTACAATATCGCTCAAGACTTTTTTTCATGTCGCATAACGTACCTTTGCCGGCGAAATTAAATAATAAAATATACGTTGGCCAACTCGGCGAGGATTTCTCGTTCGAATGCGGCGCTGCCACCCTCCTTGCTATATAAATCCTCAATCCCAGATCTCTCCAGTTCTTCGCTTGAAACTGCTCCGCTAAACTATGGGAAACGATGGAAAACTCTGACTTTCCGGTTTCTGAGGCCGGTAATGAAAAATAATTATCAATAATAACAATAAATAAATAATAAATAATATAAACATTATAAATGAATAAATAATGTAAATAAATATATATAAATATAAATATAATAATAAATAATAATGAAAACGAAAATAAACCCCTGATTATCCGATAAAAAAAAGATCGAAATGAAAAGTCACTTCATTTTGTTAAACAAACCTCGTACATAAATCTGTAAATATATTTGTTTATATATTTACATATAAATAAAAAATGTATATAATGTATAAGTATAATTAATACATAAATAAATAAATAACAAATAATATAAAGGAATAAATAATATAAATAAATATATAGAAATATAAATATAATAATAAATAATAATAAAAACAAAAATAAACTCCTGATGACTTAATTACGTTAAACAAACCCCGTACATAAATCTGTAAATAATAAATAATAGAAATAAATATATAAATATAAAAAACTATAATAACTATACTATATAAATATAAAAATAAATAACAATAAAACCAAAAATAAACTCCTGATGACTTAATTTTGTTGAACAGACCTCGTACATAAATCTGTAAATATATCTATTTACTTATTTACATATGAATAAAAATGTATATAATATATAAATATGGTTGATAAATAAATGAATAAATAAATAAAAATAAAAATATATTTATATATATTTTAGGTATATTGAAATGTTCGTACCTATATACTAGTCCATGTATGCCCCCATGAAGAGTCACCCACACTCAAGCACACGTGAATACGTTTCCGAAGCACACTCCCCCTTAAGTTCGATTAAGGACTCGTCCCCCGTTGCATGCAACCCCCCTCCTTCTTTGGTCTCCTCCAGGCTCTCCTCCGTCTTTGGCTCTCAACCCGAGAACTCTCCGTTGGCGCACCGGTATACACCTAATAATGAAGATGTTGTTTTAATTGCCGGCTCGCGTGAGCATCCCGCTAATTAACGCACTCGCCACCAGGGAACTACGGTCAACTCGACGAGACGTTTTCTCCCCGTTGGTAATTATCCCCTCGGACCAAATAAATCGAAGCTAATCAATCGATAAGAGAAATTGAAAAAATTGAAAAATTGAAAAATTCAAATTAAAATTCAAAAATTCAAAATTTCAAAAATCAAATTTTATCCAATTGGAAATACGTACCTTTGGAATGGAAAAATCAATTGATAAGATACCTAATCATATCAGAGTTTCTTCGAGTCCACTGAAACTGATAAGAAACTTTACACTTTTGCTCTTAATTAATGATTTTTTTAATTAATGGGTAAAAAAGTGGAAAAATGAAAGGCTGAACGATTGAAAAATTTCTCGATCTAATTGAAAATTGCCGGATCGTTTTAAAAAAACGCCTGTCGGTTTCGACATTTTTTTTGCGAGGCCAATATTAGAGACGAAAAAACTGTTTAGGGAAAATAGTGATATTCATAAAAAACGACTGTGATAATAGTAATTAAAATCACTGTAATGAAATAATTGTAATAACTATGAATTCCGATAATATTCTAATTCATAATTTTAAACAATTAATGCTAATTTTTTAAATGATGATTTATTAAATATTTATAATGCAAATCCTTGAAATTACTATAGAGATAATCAATATTAAATTAATTAAAAATCGATATTTTTTCAATATTATTAATAATTCTGACAAAATTTTTTTAATTTTTATGATTAATTATATAATATTAAGATAATATTATTAATAATAATATAATATATAATATAATATACATTAATAATAAGAATAATTTTTGTTAATAATTAATAATATTATTCATAATTCTGGTCAAAGTAATTCCTTGTTTTTTTTTCGGTAAATTAATTTCTAAGCCTAATTTCAAAGTACAAATTTTCCCTATTGTCGAATTTTCCCCCCGATTCAAAACGTTGATGTCTAATCAATGTTTTCACCGGAAAGAGAAAATATTTCAAAATCTCCCAATTTATCCTCATTTTCATAAAGTCAACCAGCGTGATATATTAATTTATCATATCTGGATGATTCGAGATTGTTTTACACTTATACATCGTATCGTTGGGTTCGAAGAATAAAGAGACGACGCGTTAATTGTGACAGCGAGAAATTGCTGTTATTAGTTAATTGCCAAGCTCATCAGTCATACGAAACTTCATTCTGGCACCTTTCAGAGCAATGGAAGAGAGAGGTGGTAATTTTCATTTTTTTTTTTCAAATTTTTTTTTTCCAATTTTATTTTTTCCAATTTTTTTTTTCATTCCGTTGATATTATTATTATTAATTCTTGAACGCGAAATTGGGGGAACGTGCGTCCCGGTCTCTAATTAAGGAGCTCGGGTCGAAGCGAGCGTGGATGGGCATTAGCATCCAGCGAGTCTGTAATTTGTGCCTCTCTTAATTAAATCATCCGTTAACCGAGCCAGTCCTGTTGGAAATTTTTTTTTCCCCTATTTTTTCGTTTTTTACTTTTTTCAATTTTTTTTTTCGTTTTTATTTCGACGCTTTTACACCGGGGTCGCGGCCATTCTTCTGTTCCCTTCGCGGCCTCCCTCCTCATCTATCTTTTATATAACTATATCTGGTAACTTGGTGCACATATAGGTATAAAAATTTACCCCAGCTCGCAGGACTCGCCACTCCTCTTAATTTCTATTTTCCTTTTTTTTTTTTCTTTTTTTTCCTTTTTTTTCCTTTTTTTTTTGTTTTTGCTGCAGCCCCGTTTCTGCACTTTTGCCTTCTCTTTCTCTTTTTTCTAACTCCCCCCCTCCCCTCCTTCCCGTTCGCTCGTATCATCGTTTACTCTTTTCCTCCCAAGGCAAACAAATTTTATGGGCAGCGCACGCAAATGCGCACCCTCCACCTTTTTACCCCTCTCCCCTTCGCCCCTCCCTCTGTCCTCCTCCTTTTCCTCCTCCTCCTTTTTTTTTCATCTTCCTTCGTTCCTCTGCTTCGATTGCTAATGGAACAACGACGCGTCCTTCGGCCAATTAACTCACCCCGAGAGATCAAAAATTCCTTTGCGCATGCGCGTAACTTGGACACGATCGCTTTGCGCAACGATCAAATGTTTGTTCATGTGGGTAGGATGGGATTTTTTTTTTTTTCGAATTTTGTAGGATTTTTTTGGATTATTTTATCGAAGTGTTGAAATTTTTGAAATTTGTGTGTGTGAGATTGGGAAGTGGTAAATTCGAATATAGGAGATTTTGAATTTTGAAATTCGTATATTTGAGACTTAGAATTTTGAAATTCGAATAGTTGAGATTTCGAATTTTGAAATTCGAATATTTGAGATTTCGAATTTTGAAATTCGAATAGATAACATTTCGAATATTGAAATTTCGATATTTTCGATATTTTCATATCCAAAGAAAGCTATTTTCACCTATATCCCTTCTGTCACTACTTCGACATTAAAAAAAAAACAAAAAAAAAAACCACAAAAAAAAAAAAAAAAAAAAAAAAAAAAAAAAAAAAAAAAAAACAAAAAACAAAACAAAAAAAAACAAAACCGCTTCACTTATCAGTATCCCTGACTGTATCGGTGCGTCGAAAACCCGCGTCAGTAGGGAACGAGATTCGGCCAAAAAAAAAAAAAAACGAAAACCGAACCAACCCCCACCCCACCCCATCCCTCCACCTCCAAAAAGCCAAAAAAAAGGCAAAGCGAAACTTGCGAAAGGGTTGAGCCTTTACAACAATTGTGACACAAGGGGAAAAAAGCGAGGGAGAGACGAGGGAGCCCACGAGTGTTGCGGCTGTTGCAAAAAACATAAAGAACAAAAGGAAACAACAACAAACAAAAAAAGAAGAAAAAAAAATACATTGAGAAAAAAGAAGAAACGAAGCAAACCAAGAACGGGAGACAGCCTTTTGCGAAGAGAGAAAAAGACAGAGAGAAAGAGAGAGAGAGAGAGAGATGAGACGAAGGGCAGGGGGGAGGGGGGAGGGGGTGGAAGAAGATCGCGAGAGGACCTCGCGGGCAACAATGCCGGGGCCCCCCGTGCTTCGGACTCTAATATATTGCCATTGGGTCCCAGTGACGGAAAAGTATTGGGCCTTGTTAGGCCTACCTGTATAAGGGCCTGCTGCCTGCGGTCCCATCGTCTCGCCTCCGCATTGCTCTCCGTAGATATATGTATATTTATACATATATATATAACTTTTGCGGAACTTTTGCACTCACGCCCCCCTCCCCTTCTCCACTTCGGGCCCCGTATGCTCATCTCCAGTCACATCGAGACCGCGCGTCGAGCGGATGAGACTGAGAGAACGTGCCTGCGCCACCATCAACTTCCGCCACCGTTGGGGCCCGACGCGTCCGATCCCCTTACCTGACTCGGGGGACGATGCGAAAAAGTGGGCCCCAAAATTGGGCCCGAAAATGGGCCCAAAATAGGCTCAACAATGAGCCCAAAATGGGCCCAAAATAGGTCGAAAATGACCCAAAGTAGGCCCGAAATGGACCCAAAATGAGGCCCAAATGGACCCAAAATGAGTCCCAAAAATGGGCCCAAAATTAGGCCCAAAATTAGGCCCAAAATGGCCTAAAATTAGGCCTATAATGGACCCAAAATTAGGCCCAAAATTAGGCCCAAAATTGACCCAAAATTAGGCCCAATTTTGGGCCCTGGCTTCCGCAATGGCAAATCGAAAGTGGCGTACGAAACCCGAACTTCGAACGACCAGAAGGCTCAAAATCCCGAATTTCAATATTCCGAAACTACAAATTTTGTAAATTTTTGGCTTTGTTTGGGTTTGTTTAAAAATCAATCAAATCAAGGGTTTTGAATCAAACTAACGGACGCAAACAAACCCAAACAAATTTTGTACTTTTGCTGATATGACCTTTAGGAAATTTGTAGTTTCGGAATTTTGAGCCTTCTGGTCAATCGAAGTTCGTGTTTCATACTTAAACCCGCAAATCGAAGAAAACGACACTAGGGGTTTTTATTTTGTGGATTTGTGGGCGAAGGAATGAAGCCAATGATTATCCGGCCAAAAAGCTACTTTATTGCGAAATATTTAATTCGCAATTAATTTTTTTCTTCTTAATTTTTTTAATTTTTTATTAATTTTTTTCTTCTTAATTTTTTAAATTTTTTATTAATTTTTTTATTCTTAATTAAAAAAAATTTTTATTAATTTTTTCTTCTTAATTTTTTAAATTTTTTATTAATTTTTTTATTCTTAATTTTTAAAATTTTTTATTAATTTTTTTATTCTTAATTTTTTTAATTTTTTATTAAGTTTTTTTAATTTTTTTAAAAAGTTTATCGATCAGTGAAAGCTGTATATTGTAATGGTGCAACGAGGATCCGAGTCAAATATATCATAACGAAACGCTCGTCACGATAAATCTTTATGAAACTCACGTTCCTCAATTTCTCTGATCCTCCTTTGATCCCTCGCCACGAAAGCCCTTTGGTCTTATAAGCCACGTATATCCCACAAAACGCCAATAAAAATCTGACCCGATGATGGTTAAATCTTTTGGTCGAATGTAATGGCAAAAAGTTGGTGGCACGAGGGCAGAGGAGTTAAGCAGTCATGAGAGAGACGGGGGAGGCCCTACGACCCGATAAATAAAGTAAACATGACCCTCGTCTATCGGGGCCCACTCTCACACGCCCCGACACGATCATCTTTTTTTCTCATCCCCTCGCACATTCTATACGATTTTATCCCAACTTCCCTAATGGAAAAAAAAATCCTCGATGGTCCAAGGTCCAAGGAATATTTATAAATTATACCGGAAACGAAATGATCATTCATACCTTCTGCATGCCAATTGGCCATTGGTCAATCCAACAAAAATCGAAAATTTCTTACAATTGGATACAATATTTAAATAAAGAAAAAATAAAAATGTACATTTTTTTAAAAAAGGTGATTATTGACTCGGGCTGTAGAAACAGGATGACACGATTGCAGAAGTGGACTTCCAAATTATTGATGATTTTTCATATATAAAATCAGGTAATGTTAATTTGTGGAGGAATGGCAGGGCTGTTTGAAAATCTGACCATTCTTCTAATTATAAAGAATTTAATAAAAATGATTAATCAAAAATTATAGTTCAAGACGATCGGATTAATAATTGAATAAAAATTTATTTAATTTAATTAATTTATGAGATGGAGTATTAATTTAATTGTTTATTTAATAATTTATTGCAACTTTGCTCGAACGGATTTCATGGAATTATGAAATAATTAATTCTCGTGCAAGTGACAGCGCAGAATTCTATGAGTAATTCACATTTTCAATTTTCAAATTTTTAATTATCAAATTCTGAATGTAAAAATGATCAATTTTCAAATTTTAATTTTTCAAAATTCTAAATTCCGAACTTCATTTTTCAAATATCCATTTTTCAAATTTCAATTTTCAAATTTCAGATTTCCAAATTCCAAAAGTTTTCACCAAGTAAATTCCATCGAATAAAATACATGCTTTCTGGCTAGGGTTTTCAGTCAGTGATTATCGATGTGCTGTGGTAGGTTTTATTACATACGATTTTGGACCCTCTTTTTTTTAATAAGCTTCACCCTCGTAATTCTCTTCATCCTTCTCTGAGCAACCCTCAAAACCCGGCAAACGGAGGTTTTCAAAAGAGAGAGAGAGAGAGAGAGAAAGATGAAGAGTTACGGTGGGAAAATAAGATCGCCGAATGACCGCGTGTAATCTCGGTGTAACGACACATCGGGCCATTTACATATATTGCACACTTGCATATAAATGCACCCTTCGGTGCGTCCGTCGATCATAAATTCATTGGGAGAGGGCGTACGTTTCCATGAATGGATGGACGGATGACATACGTTTTTTTTTATTATGTTTATTATTACACTAGAATGAAAAAAGGGCAACCACGATTGCATCTATTAATTTGTTATTAGGTTACTCCACCTCTTTCCCTCGCCCCTCTTTTTTTCTGCTCTGGTAATCGTATTCGTATCATACGTCATCAGGATGACACGTGACCTTTAAATATTCGGCGGTGAAAACGTGTATAATAATTATTATAAATATATAATTATTATCGTAATATTTAATTAGTATGATACTAGTTCTATATCGGTGAGTGTGACCTAAACAAAGCCAAAACCGAACAAAGTCAAACCCAAACAAAGCCAAACCCCAACAAAGCCAAACCCAAACAAACCCAAACCCAAAAAAGGTCATACCCAAACAAACCGAAAACGAAACAAGCCCAAACCCAAACAAACAGGTCACTCTGTGTGACCTGTGAGTGAGGTGAGTGTGATTCAAACGAACCCAACCCCAAACCCAAACAAAGCCAAACCTAAACAAAGCAAAACCCGAAAAAAGCCAAACCCGAACAAAGCCAAACCCAAAAAAAGCCAAACCCAAATAAAACCAAGCCCCAAAAAAGCCAAACCCAAACAAACCGAAACAAACCCAAAACCAAACAAACACGTCACTCTGTGTGACCTGTGAGTGAGGTGAGTGTGATTCAAACGAACCCAAACCCAAACAAAGCCAAACCTAAATCAAAGCCAAACCCGAAAAAAGCGAAACCCAAACAAAGCCAAACCCGAAGAAAGCTAAACCCAAAAACATCCAAACCCAAAAAAAAACCAAACCCAGAAAAACCAAACCCAAAAAAAACCAAACACAAAAAAAACCAAACCCAAACAAAACAAAACCCAAAAAAACCAAAACCAAAAAAAAACCAAACACAAAAAAAGCAAAACCCAAACAAAGCCAAACCCAAACAAAAACGTCACTCTGTGTGACCTGTGAGTGAAGTGAATGTGATCCAAACAAACCCAAACCCAAACCCAAACAACATAATTCAATAATACCACAATAATAATCATAATAATAATAATAGAGGGTTACGGAAACGTCCCCCACTCACACGTCACTCCATGTCCGACACATCGTTATCCCCACCTCAGCTTTTCATATCGCGAGCCCAATATGCACCCCAGGGGTGGCGCGTGTTGAGAACGTCGAGATCGCCCCGGCCGATCTATGAGAAGGGGATGAAAATGCTGTTGTAGAATTCTATGCGATTATCGCAAAGATTGTTCTCGTCGACGGCGCAAATGCGAGAAGGACGAAGGGAGAGGGGTGCGAGATGTGATTTCCTCTTCTATAATTCCATCATCATTTTTCGTATCACTTTCAGTGGGAACGCTCGTTCCACCCCTCGTTCTTTTTTTTTTTAAGATACTGACGCTGATAAGGGGTAATTATCGTTTTCATGGAATTACGACGCTGATTCATGATTCTGATGCAAATTGTGATTATTTATCCGTTTCTTCATACGGCCATGTTTCTTGCCTGATTGCACTGCTAGTCTTGGCCAACCAAACCAAATACCAAGATATGGTTTAACCAAATCCAAATCTTGGTATTTGGTAAAAGTCTGATTAAACATTTTAACGTTTTGTAAGACCCACCTTATTTATTTTTAAATACGAAATAAAAACTGTGAATGTTGAAATAAAACAAGAAAGTTTATTTAATAATTTATTCAATAATCAACGTATTGATAATAATTTTGGTTCAGACAACAATGTTCAGTTTTAACTATAAGTTTTTTTTAAAAAGCGTTTTTTGGGCTTTATTCAGACCACTGTTTCTTAATAAGGCCATACTCGTTGTAAATTCGTACAAAAAAATTAAAAAAATATATAATCTTCAATTTTATACTTAAACTTTGATTACAACATTTATAGTGCTGATAAACCACTACATACAATTAGAATAAAAATTCACTAAGTAATATTGAAACAATTTTTTCTTTTCGAAAGTTTTACTCGAAAAGATGGCGTCTTTTTTTTCGAGCAATAGTAGGTACCCAATATAATCTTCAATTTTATACTTAAATTTTAATTACAACATTTATAGTGCTAAAAACCACTACATATAATTAGAATAAAGATTCACTAAGTAATATTGACACAATTTTTTCTTTTTTAAGTTTTAGTCGAAATTGAAAAATGGCATTTTTTTTCCTTCAAAAAATAGTGTAGGTACCCAATATAATCTTCAGATTTATCCTTAAATTTTAATTACAACATTTATAGTGCTGATAAACCACTAAATATAATTAGAATAAAAATTCACTAAGTAATATTGAAATAATTTTTATTTCGAAAGTTTTAGTCGAAAAGATGGTCCCTTTTTTTCGAGCAATAGTGTAGTTACCCAAATTTGAGGATCGTTGGTGTCATCATTTATAAAAAACCTCAAAATGTCCAACCACGTGTCTTTTGATTTTAGGTGCACTCTAGAGGCCTGCGTATCGCTTGAACCACTCGGTTTTCATCATCCCTCTATTCATGACACGTTCGAGGCGTTCACCCTTCGTGGGTTTGTTTGGGTTAAAATTAAAAATTAAATTTAAA
>JAPYZJ010007106.1:0-14367 GCA_030522765.1 Ophioninae sp. B BG-2022a
CAGTAAAAATCTTATTTATGCATTTCTCCTATTCAAATCATAAAAGGGGAAGCCTAAGCTACAATTTCGTTTTGTAGAAAAATTTTTGCGATTTTTTTTTCCCAAGAATATTTCTTTTTTTCGAAAAAAATACACAATATGAAAATCGCTCCGGAGTACGAAAACGACGAGGTTTACAACAAAATCTCAAGACGGTAAAAAGTTGCGTTACGTTTTGTTGACTTCATAAGAATTTTTTCAGATTTTTTTGCGAAATTTTTTTTAAGTTATTTCCGGTCGGAAATTGATTGATCTCAACACCATGGTAATAATATAATTAATTTTCTCGGGAGATCGAAAGATCAATTAAATTTATTACGCACCAGTGAAAAAACTTTTGGGCAAAATACGAAATTTTCAAAATTCCGACCTTTTTTCGTGATTCCAAAAATCTCGGCAATCTCCGTAGTAAATTTTCTTTCGCTGAACGTTTTGCTTACCTGAAACACACGAATAATCGGATATTCATTAATAAAATTAAAAGTTAAAAAAAAAACAAAAAGGGTGATTTAGCAAGTATCAAATGAGGGTAATTAGCGAGTGTTGGATGCTAACGAACGCTTGGCAATTATTTCTCGTTTGGGTGGGAATAAAAGTTGGGAAAATCGGGTCAACGAGACGAAGCTTCGAATCGTAGACGAAAGAACTCTTTCGCAGCCGCTCTAATTACCGCGTAAATAATAAAAAGCAATATTTTATAAGCGAAAAGTTTCATAAACGTGAAACACCCTCGCGTTCCCGACGAGATTCCATGCTCACGCGATACTCAAAGAAAAATGTCACCTGAGGTATGGGAGTACGCGTGCGACGGAAAAAGGGTAAGAAAAAAAAAAAAAACGACGACAAGAGAAATGGTGAGCCCAACGGAGGGCAGTCACAAATGTTACGCGGGAAGGCAACTCGGAACGCTTGACGAGAGCAGATAAGGGATGGTAATTTTGCACGTTAAGGGGTTAAGCTTTTCGGAGAAGCTATGTTTTTTAAAACGGTACAGAGTGGGGTAACCGTTCACAGAACTGTGGGGTAAGTAGACCCAGAAACGTGAAAACATTTTTTAAATTATTAATACAAATGCGAATTTTAATGACTAGTTAATTTATTATATTATAAATAAATATATAATATAAATATATATTATTGTAAATAAATATATAAATAAAAATATATTGTTGTAAATAAATATAAATGCAAAGTTCAATTTTAAATAAATTTATTATATTACAAATAAATATATATTATTGTAAATAAATATAAATGCGAAAAAAGTAAGCAAATTATCCAAACGAAACTCATAAACTTACTGATTTTTTAAATTAAATAAATTAAAACGTTTTTACTTTAATTTACTATTTTTAATTCTATTATCATTTAATTCTTGAAAATTTCTAAAAATAAGTACAATAAAAAATATTTCTTACATTTATTACATTGATTACAAAATGTTATTATTTATTTAATAAAATACATCATTTTATATTTATATGACAAAAATTTTGATTCAAATTAAATTAAATTTATTATAAAAATCATTTTTACAATAAAAATAAAATTACAATAATGATTCTTCGTTAAAACTGCAAATGGGTACAAAGCTATGAGGAAGTAAATCTGGAGGTGAATAAAAATGGATGAATTTGCACATCAGCTTCCGGATAGAACCACCGGACAAAAGTTTATCTCTTTTAGCAATTAATAAAAAAATCTCGACAAGCCAATGTATTTTTCGTTTTTCAACGAAGGATTTCTCGCGATAAAAATCTCCCTAATCCCCCCCCCCCCTTCTCCTTTGTCACCGTGTATCGCATCGCAAGCAAAAACAAGACTGAGTTACGAGGTAAACGGCGAGACGTCGTTTCTCGAGTTCTCCCCTAGGCACCCCTTGGAAGGGTAATTCGAGGGTAATACATTTGAATTTTCTACCATTAGTCGGTTCCCCGTTCTTCGAATAGATCGTGTACACACGAGAAAACGAATAACAGTCGGCCACTTCCATTAGCTAATTATGTTACCGATTGGACCACTACAGAGTGGGGTAACGTTGGATAATCAATTCTTCCTTTCGAAATTCAACGCTATTCGTTGTCCCGCCTGTCACGTGCCCTTTAACCCGTCCCCTTAAAAAGTCTGCCTCACGATTCTCGAAAGCCAATGAACGCTCATTTGGAAATCGAAGAATCGTTGTTCCAAATTCGCTCGTTGGAATTCATATTTAAAGGGAAAACAAAAAATGATTTTTTTGTATTTAAAGATAAGATAAAGAATAGAGATAAGAACATTAATGAGATAAGAAAAGATAAGAATAAGAAAATAAAGATAAAAAAATTAATAAGACAATAAAAATTGGAGATAAGATTTTAAGAATAAAAATATGATTTTTTAATTTTTATATGTTATTTTATGGCTAAAACCATTTTTTTTGGTTTAAACAATGCTTTTTTTATGGCTTACAATATCGTAAAAATTATATGGGGACGTGCAGTGAATAATCTAAAGATGAATAAAAACATCAAAATATATTTAATAGTCCCAAAAATTTGAAGGCGTTTTTATCTAAAACGAGTTTTGAATCGCCAATTCAAAGATTCGACAGTAGATACAAAAGTAAATTATTTACGAAAATAGGCAGAGCTTTTTCGATTCAATGTAATAATTTTATTTTATAAATAATTTCCTCCGCATTATATTAGCAGTAAATTATTTTTAGAATAATATATAATTTTATATATATTTAATTCTTATTTTATAAATTAAATAATTTACTGCTTGTGTTTTAGTAAAAAGACATACAGAAAGATATTTTAGATAACTCAGCAATTAAAAAATCTCTTACTTTTTTGAATTTAAGTTTATATATTTATTCAAGTTTTTATATACCAAGTTCCTATTTTTATTACTATGTTTTCAATTTTTCACTCCATTTTTAAATAAAAAAAATCTCATTTTACAATATTTTCTTAGACATGTGTTTAAACAACTTAATAATTATTATAAACAATTACCCCAATTCTTGAATTTTCTAAAATCTATCATTAAATTAAATTCATGAATTTACATTTACAAAAATTAAAATTCCGAAAAACTCGTTTTCGTTTAATTGTAAAAATAAATTTGCAAAAATGATTTTTAAAATAAAAATTGTGGTCTCAGGTTCCGCACGATTAAACTGGAGGGTTTTAATCGACAGTGATAAAGGAATCACGTAGCAATACATTGGCGAACCTTTTGAAATTTTTTCAACGTGAAATAAAAACGTTGAAAAAAATGAAGAAAAAAAATGTAAACGTATGCATATCAATACATCGAGGCGGTTTCTTTTAATATTGTTGCTATCGCGAATTCTTCGCATTTCTTTTGAATTTCATTATTTATGGGTGGTTGGTGAAGGGTGAAAGTCCCGAGAGGTATTTACCACTCTTTTTCACTGGGAAGGGAATAAAAGCTTGTCGAGCTTTTCGAGGCCGTTGTTCAGGGTTGAAGACTGGAAAAGAGGTCCGTGCCCTGCGTTCGTCAATCAACCGCAACGCGAATAAAATATATACAACTGTAGGAACTCGTGACCACGGGCACTTCGAGTGTAAGCACTCGGTAGACTTTTAAGCGTTTCAGAAATTAGATTCGACGATTGTGGCTAACGGCGACCACGTAAATCCGACGAAGCGTTGAAAGGAGCAACGAATCGTCTCGTTGATAAAGCCAACGTGCTTAAATGAATTTATCCGATGAAATTTATAATTAATTTTTGTCTTGTTATGCATATTACAAATGTATTGATTTTTAATTAGCATTACGAAACAAAAATCATTTGGTTTTGATTAAAAAAATTTTATTTTGATTTTTTAAAATTGATTTTGATTTTTAAATCCATTTTGATTTTTTATTTGATTACAATGTTTGATTTGATTAGAAGAATTTATAGATTTTTAATTTTGTCATGAATTTCAAATTCTTCTACGTTTCAATATTTTATTTTATTTAAGAACTTCAGTTTTCAATGTAAAGTTTACATTTAATAAATTTCAGTTCTTAATTTGAGTTGAGAATTCCCTGAATTCTAATTTTTATTGATTTTTTTTATTCTTCAAATTTTTATTCTTAATTTACTTACGTATAAAATTCCTCGAATTTCAATTTTTTATTCAATTTTTTTATTTCACAAATTCTTATTTTTTATTCAAGTCCAAAATTCCTTAAATCTTAATTTTTAATATCCAATCTTACAAATTAAATTTTACACTCTCTAAATTTCAGATCTTAATTCAAGTTTAGAATTCCTTGAATTTGAATTTTTAATTCAATATTTTAATTCTTTAAGTTTGTATTTTTTATTTAAGTATAAAATCCCTTCAATTTCAATTTTTTATTCAATTTTTTTATTTCTCAAATTCTAATTTATTATTTAAATTCAAAATTCCTTAAATCTTAATTTTTAATGTCCAATTGTTGAAATTGTTCAAATTTTAATATTCATCACAATGTTTGAATTTACTAACATTTTGTATTCTTATTATCTGAGGATTGTGAATTACGATTCTGACGCAGCTAATTATTCTTTGTCAATTTTACAATTTTTCGTAAAGTGAAGCCAAAGTAGGCAAAGAATTTCCAAGTTTTCCAACCCGTCGAATTTACAAGGACGAAATCGATCATCCCTCGAGGGATACCTATTCGTGTTGGAGGTCGAAGTTTTCGTGACTGTGACCGAAAGGTATTCGTAAAGAGAATGAGCTCGTGTTTTCCGATTCGATCACGTGATCAAGCGCCATAACCATAAAAAAAAAAGTCAACCGGGTGTCCCGAGATTGCTTTATTACACCGGAGATGAGTATGAATAAGTACAGAGTGAGTTTGTTTCCTGGCTAACCTAAAACGTCCAAGGGGGTGGCTAAAACTTTTTTTTTTAGGATTGTCTTTCATCGCGATGGTTTACAGCGAGGACGCGTGATTCTGACATGCCAGTAGCTCGTAAAACAAAATTGAAAAATAAGGAAATAATTAAACGAGCAGGAAATAGATTTTCAACACGCTTCTGGTTTTTTTTTTAAATGATTTCTCGTGACGTTCCATGGGGGATATTTTAAACAGGAAGTCCATGTTGGGTGTCCAGGATGTCCAATGGGAAAAAACCATCATTGGGGTCGAATGGGACAATCCATTACTGGGATTCAATAGTACAATCAATGAATGATACATCATTGGGGTCATTGGGGTTCAATGGGACATCATAGGGGTCCAATAGGACATCATTGGGGTCCAATGGGACATCATTGGGGTCCGATGGGACAGTCCATCATTGGGGTCCAATGGGACAGTCCATCATTGGGATCCAATGGGACAGTCCATCATTGGGATCCAATGGGGCAGTCCATCATTGGGATCCAATGGGACAGTCCATCATTGGGATCCAAGGGCAGTCCATCATTGGGATCCAATTGGACAGTCCATGATTAAGACATCATTGGGGTCATTGGGCGTCCAATTGGGCAGTCCATGATTGAGACATAATTGGGGTCATTGGGGTCGAATGGTAAATTATTGGGGTCCAATGGGACAATCCATCATTGGGGTCCAACAGGCTTTCCCATTGGACCACAATCATGGATTGTCCCATTAGACCCCAATAATGGACTGTCCCATTAGACCCCAATAATGGACTGTCCCATTGGACCCTAATCATGGATTGTCCTATTGGACCCCAATCATAAATTGCACCATTAGATACCCCAACCGACTTCCAACAACATCTTCCCACTATCCACCAGTTTTCCAGAATCCACCATGTCCATCAACGCTGCCCAACATTCAGTCTAATCGACCCAGCAAAATCAAAAGGTCGTACCATCGAGCTGTTTCTTTCCAGTCTTCAATAAACACCCGAAAAATTGTAGTCTGTAAAGTCTGTAAAGTCCTCGTTGACAGCCATGGAACGAAGGTTACCTCGTGTTTTCTAGGGGCTGATGGCGAGTCGATGGGGAAGTTGGATAGGGGCGTTACGTTTACCGGGGAGTTGGCCGGTGCATTGAAAGGCTCTTGAATAAATGAAAGGCGCGGCGAGCGTTGGGTTACCCCAGCCTGGCTAACTCTAGGGATCCGCGAGTCAACGAGTGTTCGTGACTCTAAACATAATTCACACGTTTTTTTTTTTCCTTCTTTCCCATCCAAATAATCGTGGGGCAAGAAATAACGTTTCGCTCTATATGGATGTATATCTCTTCGTGTTATGTGGGTCAAATGAATGGGAATGTAATGCCATGGATGAATGTCGCGTGTAGTCACGACCACCGGCTAACTCGAATCGTTGGGTGATCAGATACTTAGGGGGAACAACGCGTTTGCATTCCTACGAATATTAATGGTCCATTAAAAAGAGCCATTACAACACATTTATTACTAAACCTTTCTCTCTTTCTCTCTCTCTCTCTTTCTCTCTCTCTCTTTCTCTCTGTTCAATTCGTGTAAAATCGTTGCCTGAATCTCTGATCCAATGGGGTATGCATACACCATAGTAAGGAAATTGTATGGGGTATTTATGGATTACAATTATATGGGGTTTTATAGAAAACTCTATATAATTGTTTGAGTTTTTTGGGCTTGTTTACAATTATATGGAGTTTTATAGAAAACCCTATATAATTGTTTGGGTTCGTTTGGGTTTGTTTGGGATGGTTTGAAGTTTGTTTACAATTATATAGGGTGTTAAAGAAAACCCCATATAATTGTTTGGGTTCGTTTGGGTTTGTTTGGGATAGTTTGAAGTTTGTTTACAATTATATGGGGTTTTATAGAAAACCCTATATAATTGTAATAACAATTGTAATAATAATTCGTCGAAAAAGAAACGAACCGGAAACCCAACCAAACAAACCCAAATAGTATATAGGGGTTTATGGAAAAACCCATATAGTTGTAGATCCATCAATGTCCCATACAATTTTATTATTATGCGGTATTTATGAATTATAATTATATGGGGTTTTTCATAAAACCCCATATAGTCGTAATCTATAAATGCCCCATACAATTTTATTACTATGGTGTATGCATACCCCATTG
Source organism: Ophioninae sp. B BG-2022a (assembly GCA_030522765.1). Lineage (NCBI taxonomy): Eukaryota > Metazoa > Arthropoda > Insecta > Hymenoptera > Ichneumonidae > Ophioninae sp. B BG-2022a. The sequence goes on from JAPYZJ010007106.1 coordinate 7,090, forward strand.
TATCTGAGATTCAGGCAACGATTTCACACGAATTGGGTTTTATGGAAAATCTCATAGAGTGTTAAACTCATGGGGTATTTTATTTTTGGTGCTATAAATACTCCCAATAACTTTTTAGGGCACTGAAATTCATTGAGCTTTGGATCAATGTTATTAAATTATAATTAGATTTATTATTTGACGCTTTTTTGCGCTTTATGCCGTTTCTGTCAGTTTTCGTTTTTTTATCGGGAAAAATGACATCTTTGGGTGTTTTTATTTGGTGAGGAAACTTACTCTTTTCTTTCTTGTTTTTATTTTGTCGAAAGGGAAACGAAAGGGAAACCCAAACAAACCCAAACAAATCTAAAAAAAACCTAAAAAAAATCCAAACAAATCCAAAAAAACCCAAAAAACCCAAACAAACTCAAACTCTTTTTTCTCCTCTTTCGTTTCAATTTTCTCAAAATTATTTTTCCTTTTAAATATCTTTCGTCAATCTTCATTTTCGGTGAGATTGATTCTTCGTGAATGAAAAAAGGCAGTACGAGGGAAATTTGATTCGATCGATCACCTTTATCAGCCGGATTGGTCAAATTCATCAGACTTAGAAACCTGACAATTTGGATCAGCAAAACAGGATCGAACATTTTTATCGTTCGTCTACGGAATCGTGCGAGAGTTTGACGAAACTTGGTTGGATTCGAGACGAATGTAAGTGACAGAAAAAGAAAGAAAAAAAAATAAAGAAGGGGAAAATCCACTCGAAAAGTGGCTTAACGTGAAAATCCCAATTTTTTTCTCTCTCTTTTTGGAACGTCTTCGATTCACATCTGGGGTGCTTAGAATCCCTAGAATCTTCCCTTCAACATTCAAGTCCCACTTTATTGGGTCAAACGAACCTTCGACGAAAAAAAAAAAATCCCGAACTTTTCGTGATACTCGACGACTCGTCGAGCAAAGAGAAAAGAATTTCCACCGAGAAAAAGCTTCCATTTTTGTTTCACCCTCGCTTCGGAACTCAACGAAACGACCATGCGGAAAATCCTCGAAGCCTATAACTTATCGGTCCTCGTTTTGTGCTCTATCAACCCTCGTAGGAAGAACCCTTAATTGGGCCACGTATTAATCCAACTGCCAACCTTTCATGCTCTCCACTGTGATGCTTTGTTTCATCAGGAAGTAACGTCGATACGGGATTCCATTTCACGAAATCTGGATCAATGATTGAATCTGGAGGTGCGCGTCATCGCTTAATAAAAATGTCAAAAGAAATTTCCAATTTTTCGACGTGAGTATAAAATTACATTTGTAAATAAAAATGCAAAAAAAAAAAGGTTTTTACATGTCAATAATGAAAAAATGTTTTTTTTCTTTACATTTCAATAAAATTAAATTTTGAAAATGGCAGAAAAAGGTTGGTCGACGTTTTAATGAGAAAAAAATGTTTTTTTTTTTCACCTTTAAATCAAGTGACAATTTGAAATATAAATGCCAAAAAATGTATTTTTTTGAAATTGCGAAAAAAAAGAATCAAAACTCAAAGATTGATCTAAAAAGTTATATAATTGTTATTGATATTATTCGCTAAAATCTCTATAATTTTCATTGCACTGAAAGATCTATTATTTTTTTTGTAGATCTATTATTCAGGCAAATATTTATTTTCATATTTGGGTATTTAAAAATAAAAGATTTTATTTCAAAATAATTATTTTTAATCGTATTTCGTATTCGTATAAAATCATTACTTTATCTGTAGTCGTAATTAAAATACCTCAATAATTATTGAGGTATTTTAATACCGATTAATAATATATAATAATAATAATAATAATAATAATAATATGTCATTAAAATACCTCAATAATTATTGAGGTATTTTAGTAACGATTACAGTGATTAAAAAATCTCGAAATTAAAAAATAACAATTTTCGTTTTCGTCCTCATCAATAAACCGTTTCGTACAATAATTTTCACTAAACTAAAAAATAAAAAACAATTATTAGATCTATGACCATTGAAGCGTGCAATCGTCATAGTCTCCCGGAAGTCGTCTACGAGAATGGCTCGAAATGAAAATATCGGAGAGAAGCTGTTGCGACATATAGGAAGCTGTTGCTCCCAAGGGCGTTTATTTTGACCCTCGGTAAAGTTCCTACGGTCTTGAAGAGGAAGCGTTAAAATTTACGGTTATTTAAGCATCCACGGATGGCGTGGCACGCGGGCACCGATTTTGGGGTTAGGGCTTACGAGGGGACTCGAAAAGTACGCCTTGAAGGACCAAGGGTGAAGAAAGAGGAAAAAGGGGAAAGGGGGGGAGACGAAAAAAAAAGGGAACCCAAACAAACGGGTAAATTAGAACTTTGTGGGTCCTGAGTCGTTGCCCAGTCAGATAAATGGTTAGAATTCAATGGCGAGTAGTCCTTGGCGAACCGGTGTCAGATCATTGCTCCCAAGGGATTTCTCTACACTTCCGAACGGCTCGTCGAGGATCCTCGGTGAAATTAGGCTACGCTTGGGATTCCGGTGAGGTAACAAACGAGGGGATGCATCGAAGACGAACGAACCGTAACGTACAAACCAACCGGACCAACCAGGGTGCAAAAGACTCTAACCACATCAGGCTAAACGATATCACTTTAAGCACGTGGAGAATCCAACGAATATTTATTTTTCATATCCGAATCAACCATTTTGTGGTTAGAATCGTCCATTATCTAATAAAAGTCTATTTTTTTATGAATTTATCATACAAAAATAGACTTGTTAGATTTGAACCCAAAAATAGATTTGTTTGGGTTTGTTTGGGTTTCTTCTTATATTTAATGAGAAGAAATCCAAACAACAACAACAACAAACACAAGATAAGATATCTTTTTTCCAAACCAGATCGAGTTTTCTCAACGAAAGAACCCCAATAGCTAATCATCCTTCCTAGATTTTGATACCACCAAAAATCCTAATCAGTAGACCATCTTTCAATTCTATTAAATTCGATCTCCAATTTAACCAAAATTCTTCAATTTTTTTTTGTTTACCTCTGTCAATAGGACTGGTATTAATTGCCGGAAAACAATGATTGGAACTAGCATAAACTGTACATTGATTCTAGAATTCTGAATGATCAAAATAACGAAGATTTCAATTCGAAATTTTCGAAATTTATTCGTAATTTTCGAAAATTTTATTCGAAATTTTATCTTCCGACTGATAAAAAATTCGAGCTAATAATAAATTCGAAAAAAATATCTCTATGCTCTCTAATAATCTCTATCTACCTATATTCAAATCTCCGCCAATTTTCGAATTCGAAATTTTCGAAATTTATTCGTAATTTTCGAAAATTTTTTTCGAAATTTTATCTTCCGACTGATAAAAAAATTCGAGCTAATAATAAATTCGAAAAAATATCTCTATGCTCTCTAATAATTTCCATCTACCTATATTCCAAATTCCGTCATTTTTCGAATTCGATATTTTGGCCCATCTTAAAATATTAAGATGGGCCAAAATATCGAACTCGAAAAATCGATAGATCGTTCGACACTTTTAACCGCACCCGTCGTACGAAACCGTCGTAATTGAAGAAGCGAGAAAAATCGTGGTGGCGAGTAGAATCCTCGTTTATATCGTGGAAACAAGATATATAGATAACGGTTGGCCTACACGTAGTTAGGAATTCGTCAATTCGCGTTTGGGTTTACCCAAAACCGAGGCACGTTCGGAAATCGTTTTAACGAAGGTTTGGGGTTGATGGGTGGGGCAGAGGGGGGGGGGGGGGGGGTGCTCGAACGATTCATTTCGATTGATCGACTCCAGTCACTAATACAGTCTCATCGGTCAAAAGAGGAAGAGGAGAAAGAACGACGGAGGAAAGAGGCTTCGATTGAGAGAGAAAGACAAGAGGGACCAAATATTCTGGTCCACCAACGTCGAAAATCGATTTAACGAGTGGTTACAGTCCAGTGTCCTCGTTCGTCCTTCGGACTTCGTCGTTCTCTCGTTTCTACCTTTTTTATTTGACTTTCTCATTCCTACCCCCTCCTATCCCCTCGCTCCTGATTTTTTAATGGACAAATGAAAGATTACTCAAAAAGACGTTTTTTTTTTGCACGAGATTGGAATTTTTAACGTTGCAATGAAAACGAAAATGATTGTTTTTATATTTGTCTGTTTTTTTGGTTTCAACCCAAACAAACCCAAACGTAACAATAATTTGTCTGTTTTTTGGGTTCCAACCCAAATAAACCCAAACACAACAATAATTTGTCTGTTTTTTTGGTTCCAACCCAAACAAACCCAAACATATCATTGATTGGTCCGTTTTTTTGGTTCCGACCCAAACAAACCCGAACAATCAAATTCTTGATTCAACAAATCAATAATTCGTTGAATCTTCATTCAGACAATCCAGAATACAAAACCGAAAAGAAATATTTTCCAAAATATTGGCACTGATGAAAAAAAAGGAAAAGAATTTCCGTTTCGAAATGCAAACTTCAAATTTTTTTCGCTGGTATGTTAATGACCTGCCGGTGATTAGGTCTAAGTTTAATCCAATCCAATCCAGGCCTAACCCAAACAAACCCAAACAAACTTAACCTAAATTGGAGAACCTCTTTTCGGACTCCAATCCAGATGTCTTCATTGCCTGACTACTGGAATCCAATGATGATGCCTTTAGGGATCATAAACCGGAAGTAATCCTTTTCCAGGTGGAAAGTCATCATGATGACAGGCAGGGTTGAAAAATCAATTTGCATGATAACTGAAATCGATTTGGCTTCAAGTTTTGCTGTATCATCCAGTTGTCAGAATGAGTTTTGGTCCCTGTCTCCGAGAGTTTCTTTACGGAGCTGTTTTTCTCCACTATGACGCCCAAGAATGACGAAGGAGTCTGATAATGCGGTTGGTGGAGCATCCGCCTCGTTCTTAGCTTCTTCCTTCAATCTTTTTTTTTCTGCGCCATCTAGACCTCATTCTACTCTTTCTACCTTCGCGACCTAGGCGTCCCAACGTCGACGTCGCGGATGTTAAGAGTCCAGACGTCGCATTAATCATCCGCAACACTGACGTTCGAATAGCTACTTTGCTGCGGCGCTGCACCAACCCCACATCCCCTACCGATCTTTCAACCCTAATACACTGCGCCACCCTGTGTATCGCGGCTTTTGTATTTCGAAGTTTTTTTTTTCTCCGTCGTGAAGGAATATACGTATGGGGGCTTGCATTAGCTTCAGGTGACGTATGTTACCTCAGCTCGGAGAAAACTGGAACGAAGAAATTCGCTGGTTTGGGTTTGTTTGGGTTAGCATCTGAGGGAGATGGAGGATTTATAATGGAGAAACAATTGAATGCTTGATTGTTCATTTTTTGTGGATTTTGGATTGTGATTGATAAATCTTGGCTTTTGATTATTTGATTCACGAAGATGGATTTTTGATTACTTGATTTGGAAACGTTGAGTTTTTATTAGGAGATTCAGAAATCTTGATTTTTTATTACTTGATTCACAAATCTTGATTTTTGATTATTTGATTCACAAATCTTGATCTTTGATTACTAGATTCTTAGACTCTTGATCTTTGATTACTAGATTCATAGACCTTGATTTTGTATTACTTGATTCATATCCCTTGATTTTTAATTACTTGATTTCCAAACATTGATTTTTGATTCCTAGATTCAGAAACCTTGATCTTTGATTTCTAGATTTCCAAACATTGATTTTTGATTCCTAGATTCACAAACCTTGATTTTTGATTACTAGATTCACAAACCTTGATTTTTGATTACCAGGTTCACAAGCCTTGATCTTTGATTACTAGATTCATAAACCTTGATTTTTAATTACTTGATTCACAAACCTTGATTTTTGATTACTTGATTCACAAACCTTGATTTTTTATGATTCGGATATCATTCCTCTTGGATTAGTAATTAATAAAAAAATAATTGCCAATCATCAGAGAATTTTTTAATATTTCTTTTTCGATTGAGAATTCTTGTTAAATATTGCTTACGATCAAGATCGAAGCTTCTTTCAATTTTTTAGTTTATGAGTTGCAACCAAATTGCAAAAAATAATTATTGGAGTAAATGAAGAGTTTTTTTCAGATTGGAGAGCATTTTTCATTGAGTTAGGATACAGGGAGCTGGTGAAGTTTCTTGAATAAATAAAAACAGCCATTGGGCTTTCTCCATTGGGAAATAAAGGGAACAGCCCTTCAGCCATGTTAATTAATAAAGTACGACGAACTTCCGCATCAGGATAGGCTTTCAAATGAAAAGTCCTGGCGAGCATTTCGACTCGAAAGTTGTGCCTTTTCGCGAGCTCCTGATACTCTTCCTGACACCGTGAAAATTACATTTTTTTTCATCCAACCATCCAAACAGCCAATTTTAATTGCTAAATATTGGCAATACCTCATGGACGAATAAACAGCGGCTGTCAAGAGAAAGGAGACAATTTTTATGCAAATTTGCTTAATCAAGGTATGTTAATTTCGTGGAAAAAAAAGTTATAATGAAATCTATAATGGAAATGGGTTTCGCCGATGGGAAGTATCGGATAATCGAAGAAAGAGGGATGAGGGATTGTCATCGAAGAAACTCACCACGAAATTAATAAAAGATGAAACATAAGTGAAGATTTTGTGCGAAGTGAAATACGATAAAAAATTAAGGGGATCGTTTTTTTTTAATATTGGACAACCAACTCTTGACTAACAACAAAAAATGACAAACTGATGTTACTTTTCGTTGACGTGGAAATATATATTATTCGGATTGAGTAAATCCCAGTAATTTTTATTTTTTTGTTATTTTCTGTAAACATTTTATTTCATTTTTATTTATTTATTGATGATTTAATTTATTCATGTGTATATTTATTTTCTATTTTATTTTTTTTTAACCATTTAATCCAGTTCCAGAAAAAAATGTCAAAAAAATCTTGTAGAAAGGTTTTTTGGATTTTCCCAGTCTAATTTTGTACTTTCGGCAAAAACTCGGGCATATGCGTAATCAGCGGAAAATTTCCGATCAAATAGACCCTTTTGAAAATTTAAAAACGGAAAAAAATTTTTTTCGTCTTCCCTGGCCACTTTTCCAGAATCTCAGAAAACACGATATTTCAAAAGGTCGTAGAGTAGGCTTCTTCTAGGCGATGGAGATTTATTTGGTGTGTTTGGAACAGGTTTTTGCCTGACTTAAATAATGGCGTTGGATTCGTATCGATACCTCGTATAGTTTTCCCGGAAAGTCCACTCGAAAAATGGCAAAAAAAGAGGCAA
>JAPYZJ010007109.1:0-16726 GCA_030522765.1 Ophioninae sp. B BG-2022a
AACGATAAGAACTAAATTTGCAAAGTGCACGGTACTCACGGTTGCCCACAGACTCAACACGATAATGGACAGTGACAAAGTACTCTTGATGGACCATGGACGAATGATGGTAAGTCTGTTACTACTCGCAATCGATTCAACTTATTCCTGTATACATCGAGTGCTATTTGAAACCGCCCATTGCCAATAGATGATTTTAAACTGTTTTCCATCGACACACCACGGGTATGACTTGCACGATCCGTAAAAGTCTTTTATTACAATCGTATCGTCAATTTTCCTGTTTTGTCTCGTTCCAGGAGTACGACCATCCCTACCTACTGCTGCAAAACTCGCAAAGTCAATTCAGCTCGATGGTCAGGGAAACCGGACGCTCGATGACTGAACAACTCATGAGAGTCGCAAAACAGTCCTACATGACCAAGTTCGGTGAACGCTTATAAAAAAGTCACGATGCAAAGAGAAAGGAAGAAAGGACGCCATTTTTCGTCTCATGTTCGATCACCGGCCATACACTGCCGATCTTTCCGAGCTAATGGTAACGAAGAAAGATAACAAAGAGAGCACGACGGTCCGGTTCTTCGTTTCTTCGATACTCAATGTCATACTCGTACCAAAGAAACGATACTGCGTATTGCTCGAGTACGATGGCAGCCTGAATGGGCGAACGATGGTAAAATCGAGCGAACGATTGTTCGCTCGATTGTTCATGAGATATATACATTGCCAGACCAGGGTATCGCTTGAAAAGTCACCCGCCCAAAAAACGATTATCGTTTAGGTATATTCATACTGCATCGATGCCTCCACATAGGTCAATTATATTTTTAAACGAGTTCAGGATCAGGCATCCCGACAAAACTTATCAATTAAAGAATAATATTATATCGTCTTTATCAACGAAAGTATCTACGACGTTTCGAGACGATTTTTACGCGAGCTACGAGCTAGCAGTCCATTGAAATTGAGAATTACTATTTCTGCCTGTTTCAATCGAAACGTAACGATGATGAGATACACGCCGATCTGATTGTACTTATACACAAACACACACTCACATACATATTTATATATATATATATCTTAAAAGAGAAAGTATTACACAGAGTACCGTAAAATCAGGTGGATCACGAATTTCAAAAGAAAAAAATGAAAATGAAACAAAATGACGTGCTGATCAGGGATACAGTAGGATAAATCGTGCTCAGCTCGATCTCGGAGTGTCGAAAAAGAAAGACTTTGCATGCCATTGAAAAACGCCATTGAACTCTGTATACGGAAGTGCGAAAATTCGACACTGGCGTTATATTTTCTCTTCGATTCAATCGACAAATGCGCCGCCATTTTTAAAGTCATTGGACACTTAATAATACAAGTAATTTATTGAATTAATTATCTCAGCTTCGATCAATTAACTGAATGAATCGAATACCGTGCAAATTGACTCAACCTCTTTCTTCGTACTTGTTTCATCACCGTCCTTCCCAATCTTATTCTATTTTTTATCCGTGCCTCCCGTTCTCTTAAACCCACAATCTAGGGATTCGAGTTGTTTCACCTCTTCCAGAATTTCTTCCTTTCTATTCCTTTCTCTCGTACCTTTCTCCTTCTTTCTTGAAGCACATCACTCTTGCTCCACATTCACCTCCAACTTCTTCCCTTTGAAATACCTCGAATTTCCTGATCCTGATCCCTTTGCACAAAGGACGGTGAAGTAATTGACCCAATGAAACACTCGTACGTTTTGTTGATTTACATGAATTATTACGTTAATGAATCGAACGTCGAAGCAACTGAATTGAACGAATAATCACCATTAATCTAGTTGACTGATTGATCGAACGTTGAATTCATCGATCAGTCGAACAAATTGTACGCTCTGCCAATCCATTTTTTTCAATCAGTTCGACGTTCCATTGATTAACGAATTATTTTCGCGCAAACTGAACTCATTCGAATTTTGCATTTCTGTAAAAGTTTCGACGCTCCTGCAAAGTCGCTGCCGCAAACCTTGGATTTTAATGTTTATTTGATGATTAACGTTTTAACAAAAGTTCAATATTCGAAAACCGAAACCACGCGAATCGTGCAGTGCAAAAGAGACTTTTACACACCGCTCGATAAGCGTTGAAAGCGGTTTTGTTATTTGTTTTTGTTATCTTTTTTGTTTGTTATTTTTTCAACCGAAACAAAAAGCCACTTAGAAGAATAGTGACAGTCGCGCACGCCTTGTACTTAGGTAATAACGATAAGTCGATGTTCGTTCAATCGGACGAGTCAAATGACAAATTTGATGCTCAGGGCGCGAAATAGTTCAACAATAGTTATTTTTTTCACGGAATATCAACGCTGCTGTCGTCACTCGATCGCGTCCATTTATTTTTCGAAGTTTTTTATCAGAAAATACGCTTCTCCGAGATTTTTGGAGTTAGGTTCGATCCGAGGACCGACCAAGTCTCGTCGATGTTCCCAAGCTGGCAGGGGCTGAAGTAATATTGAAATTACCAGTATAAGTAAAAGAAAACGGTTCCATTCACGGAAACGAATTTAGCGATGCTCATGTCTACGCGAGAATCGATAATAAAATATATTTTTTATTCCTTTTATATTTGATAAGGTTACTCACGCGCCTGGACGGAATTATCCAGTCTATAAAGATTTTTATCGATTTACAAAAAACCGTTAAATTCTACTCAGCGAGTGTCATCGCCATCAATTGCACACACAACTCGACTGATGCGTGACAAAAAGTGTCAACGCCAAACGTTCAAACCTCACGTCAACGATAAATTCATAGTATTCTTGATGTTTGTCCGAACGCGTTTCTGAACAAATCCAGGAGGGTTTTGAAACTCCTCTCGGAAAGTAACAGGATCCGTGTAGAGTTTAAGTTTCATCATCGTCTTCCTGTAAGCGATCACGAGTTACCATGTACATTAATGGATATATACAAGATTAAACGAATTACTTAATAAGTACTCGTGGCAAAGTTAATTGTCCAGTACGAAGCTCCTGTTTTCGTTCCTGAGTAATTCTGTCCCTGAGAACAAGTATCGGGTCAGCCGTATTGCAGAAATATCGAATTGTTGCTGGGAAGACTCGTTATTGAGCAAAATATAATTCTGGATAAAAAATATTTTTTTTAAATATTCTGTGTGTTAACCCGTTAGGGACTGAGTTTTTGAAATTCAAATTTTGTGTTTTTATCTTTATATTTGGATTGAATGATGACCAGTTAATATGATGATGACAAAAAAAAAATTAAAAATCACCCAATTTTGAGTTTTAGATTGTTGCCATATGGCAACGCTAGATTAGTAGTTTTTGATGTATGATCCGTAAATTAAATTGACTACTCACGTTGCTACATGGCAACGCTAGTCTTTAATGGGTTAATGTGGAAGAAAATATTCTTAAATTAAGAAAAAAAAAAAACGAAAATATTGCTAACTTTAAAAAAATTCGAGAATATTTTTGAATTAAAAAAACAAAATCGAAAACATTCTTGAGTTGAAGAAAAAAGAGTAAAAACTGTTATTATAAATGAACATCAAAAGGACGCGAATATAGCGAATTATAAAAGGAAATAAGTCGAATCATGCAAATATTGTCGATCCTAATGAAAATGTTTCCAGGTATAATATTTGGTACGCGTTGAGGCGTACCATCGAGTGTCTGCTGTGTTTGGAATATCCGATGTGTTTAAAATCTATTTTAGCAGGAAACGATGTTAAAGAGCATGACGAACATCGCCACAACCTCACAAATTTTCGAAATACATTTTCTCAGCGGCAATTAAGTTTACGGCGAAAAATCGACCATCAGTCTTTGTAGAATTCGTAGAGACAGAAATAGATTATTGAAATTTACGATAAAAATGTTGCGTCCTTGGGAAATTGCGATTTAAAAATTTCGACCATCTCTCTCGCACTCGTGTATCACGTGGTACGTCTTCGACGTGTCCTTATTTGTTGTCTTAAATTTGTCTAAACTTGTTGTCTTATTATTGTCTTAAACTTCCTACTGTCACAGGCAGAACGTTCTTTTTCGAAGTTTGATGGTATGAAAAATGATTTTTTTTTTCAAAATCGTCCAAACGTCAAGTTGCTGAACGTAGAACGTAATTTACTCGGATCAATAGATTCTACGAATGTTACCTCAAAATTTTCCCATATCAAAACGAAAAAAAAAAAAATTAGCGAAATCGACATTTTACTTTACATCCTTGATGAATTGAAAATTGATCTAGCAATGCGTTGAAAGTTTTGGACTCGTCGACGAAACATAAATGGTAAAAGGTAAAAGAAGTTCGTCAATAATTGGCGGCAACAAATAGCTTTGACGACATTTGCCGTGTTTGACTGATGATCCAATTACAACACCGGTCGCGGACTCACGTGTTGGGCTTTATCCTACTTTCTTATCGCGAAAACGACGTTTGACGTTTCGGAAAAATACGAAACGTTTTGCACACTCGGGACAAAAAAAAGACCGCGATCGGGTGCTTCTTCGGATCTTAACGTTGCGCGAAACGAAAATACTTTTTTTTACCGTTATTCGTTGTGCTCTTTATTTTTTGGCTTTTCGAAAAACTTTTCTCTTCTTTTTTCATTTTTCGAAGAAATTTTCTCTTCTTTGTCATTTTTCGAAGAACTTTACTCTTCTTTTTTCATTTTTCGAAGAAATTTTCTCTTCTTTTTTCATTTTTCGAAGAACCTTTCTCTTCGTTTTCGATTTTTCGAAGAATTTCCATTCTCGTGATGGGAGATAAAGCGAAAGAGGAGAAACGCTGTCCGGAAGAAACAGCGAACCCGCTGAGCAAATTGTGCTTCTGGTAAGTGATTTTTGTCAAGTGTTCTTGATGGCGATTCGAGTGTGTAGCCGTTTTTTTTAAGCTTTCGTACGAAGCCAAATGTCATGTACCACATTAGGCAGATAAGTACATGATCATTATCACATATGAGTCCATCTAAAGGTAAAGAGCTTGAAGTTCAATCACTTGATATCTAACCTTTTCGCAAATGAAAGTTAATAATTTCCGAGCTAACTTTAGATGAACGATTTTTACAAATATGAAAGTTATTTTGATTATATTGTTCCAGTGAAAATATCAACTTTCAAACCTTTTTAGATAGATTGTTAGTCGAGGAAGTTTTATTAGTAATTTGTACGCTCAGTGTGTTTTTTTAAAATAAGAAGCATCTTTAGGGAAGTAAAATAAAAGTTATTTAAAAAATTATAAAATTATATAAGTTATGCCAATTGTTTATAACGGATTTTTGGATATTTTGTAAGTCCCTGGGCTTCATTACTAGATCACCAAAAAAAATATAACATTTGTAGGTTTTCACTATTTTGTTATAAAGGCTCAAAATTGCGTATTTTTTATAAATTTGATAAACCAAACATATCTTGAAAACAAGATTATGCAAGATTGAGGACTTTTTCGAAAAATTATGGTAACTGATTGAAAACCGGTAAGGGTGAATAACGTTTTCCTCCCAATTGGTAGGTGGATGCTGAAATTATTCCGGAAGGGAGCCACCAGAGACCTGCAAATGGATGACCTTTATTCTCCGATGAAGAAGGACGAATCGCGATATCTTGGCGATCGCCTGGAGAGGTACTTCCCATAACTGTTCTTCTCCAAACTTCCAAAGTTTAAAAGTTCAAAATCGGCGTTAAATCCCTTCTGTGATAAATCCAATGCTATCCTCAATGGTATTTCAATTTCAATCTTTTTGCTTTTAAGATCATGGCGAATCGAATTAAAAAAGCTGAAAACAATGGAATATACGATCGGCAAAGACGGCAAGAAGGTTGTGATCGGATCCACCGCGCCCAGTCTCTTCCGCGCTATGTTTCGAGTTTTCTGGTGGCAGTATCTTTCGGTCGGACTTTGGATTGGATTGAACGTCATCGTCGTACGTAATTTGCAGCCGCTGTTTCAAAAACTCATTATCAGCTATTTCAGTGCGAGCGGCACAAAACGATTTACCAGCAAAAACGAAGCGCTGTATAACGCGGCGGCACTCGTTTTGGCCACTGTTACGATTATCACGATAAATCATCATTCCGGTGCGAAGGCAATGGAAGTTGCGATGAGACTTCGCGTTGCGTGCAGCACCCTCGTTTACAGGAAGGTATCCATTTTTATCCCTTACCATTATGACATAGAAAAAAAAATTGATAGTAGTTAATTTCTCCCTTATAGTTAGCAATATTTGTATAATAGGTAGCGATATTTTGTTTATAGTTTGCTACGTTTCTCATAGAACAGTCGCCATTTTGATAGTTGTTTTTTAAAATTAGAACTGCTACTTCATAGTTGCCGAAATGGTCTTTATAATGGACAAGGTTATCTTGACAATTATGAATCTTGCGTTTATAGTGCACAACATTCCGTTTATTATCAAATACTTTCATAGATGTCGTTACTACGTTAAAAGTCACCTATATCTAGTTTATACTTACAAATAATTTTTCCATAAGTGCGAATTCGTCCTTCAGAGTTGACGATATTTATTTTGTAGTTGTAGATTTTGATTTTATAGTTGCAGATGTTATTCCTATAGTTGCCGACATTCCCTCAACAGCTGCAGATTCGTTCTTCATAGTTGTCGATGTTACTTCCGTAGTTGCCGATGTCACTTCGATAGTTGCCGATGTTACTTCCATAGTTGCCGATAATTCTTTCATAGTAGCAGATTTCTCTTCTCAGTAGCTAATATCCCTTTTATAATTCCCAATACTCCGATAAAAAAGTTGGAGATAATTCCTTCATAGTTGTCGATTTCCCTTCACACTTGCTGACCATCGGTCATAGTTGCCGATTATTCCTTAATAATTGCCAATATTTTCTTAATAGTTGCCAACATTTCCGTAATAGGTGCCAATATTGCGTTAATAGTTGCCAATATTTCCTTAATAGTTGCCAATATTGCGTTAATAGTTGCCAATATTGCGTTAATAGTTGCCAATATTTCCTTAATAGTTGCCAATATTTCCTTAATAGTTGCCAATATTTCCTTAATAGTTGCCAATATTGCGTTAATATTTGCCAATATTTTCTTGATAGTTGCCAATATTTCCTTAATAGTTGCCAATATTTCCTTAATAGTTGCCGATTATTCCTTAATAATTGTCAATATTTTCTTAATAGTTGCCAATATTTTCTTAATAGTTGCCAACATTTTCTTAATAGTTGCCAACATTTCCGTAATAAGTGCCAATATTGCGTTAATAGTTGCCAATATTGCATTAATAGTTGCCAATATTTGCTTCGTACTCGCGAGATCGTCCCTTCATAATTGCTTCTACGCCCTCTATCACAATTATATTGTTAGTTATATACTCAGCGCATTTCCGTTCAGATCCTGCGTCTGAACAAAGCGTCGCTGAACCAGACCACGCCGGGACAAATAATAAATCTTTTGAGCAACGATGTCAGCCGATTCGACACCGTATCGGCCCTTCTCAACTTCATATGGATAATGCCGTGTCAGGTAAACCAACGTTTATGTTCAACAAACGAGATAATACATAATGGGAGAATAATGTTTTTTTGCAGATTCTTGTGATCGGTGCAATTATGTGGCAATCGGTCGGTATCGTTGCAATTGTCGGGTTGACGAGTATTCTGTTTCTGATCGTACCGGTCCAGCTAGTGGTGAACAAATTTACTCGTTACTTACGGGCCGCCGTTGCTACCAGAACTGATCACAGAGTACAGCTGATGAGCGAGCTTATCACTGGAATTCAAGTGAGCACGAAATTGTTGTTTTCATAAAGTTTTGATTCAATTTAAGGCCTGACGTATGTCTAGCATTGCCTAAATGGCGCTAAAAGAAGAACTGTTGTCAGAAGAAATAGAAATAGAAATAAATAAAAATCATTTTCACCCATTGTTTATTAGTGTTTAAACGTTGTAAAGACAATTATTTCTTTTTTTTTTTTTAAATTACAACACGAAAATTCACGTTTCCCGAAGCACTGTGACAAAAAGTAGCTCCACGGTCTGCGCCATTTCTTCTTCAAATTTTGATAGATCTGCAAAACGTAAAAAAATTCTTGTAAAGTAAGGTTGTAGTTATAGTCGGTCGAACCAGATTTTTGAATTTTGAAAAACTTAACAATTTGCGACTGTTTAAAAAAAGTGTGCGTTTTGTGTCGTAAATGTCACTTTAATTATGTTTATAAAATTTTCTAATTACTATATAATATTAAAAACTGTATGAGTGTCAAAAAAAGTAGTTTTGAGAAAAACGCGTTTAAAGTTTCAAGTGCGTATCAGGCCCTTTCGTTGGGTAGTCACGTTTTCTATAATAACTTTCGATCTATAGGAAATTTTTACAATTAACTTCCACATAAATACACTTAAAACTATAAAAAATAATAATTATTTATTTAATTGCAATGTTATCGAACGTTACCCTACAATTATATGGTTATTGGAGGTTATGGCAATGTCATTTTATATTACCCTACGAATTGGGGTTATTTAAGTTTACACAAAAAATCCGACGTGACAGGGTTACTTGACTGAGGATTCGGTTTCGTTTTACATTATTGACGTCACAGCGGTGAGCAAGCCTCATCCTTGAAAAAAAAATCGGCCAAGTGCGAGTCGGACTCGCCCATGAAGGGTTCCGTAGCAGCAAGTAACATAATATAAAAGATCGATGTTTTAAAAAAAACTATCCCAGTGATGGGTAGAATACGCAGTTTTCGTTTTCGTTAAAGGTCTTTAAATAATGTGTATAAAGGGTGTAACCCTTTATACATATTATTTACGATTACGATTTATGACGTATTAAAAAGAAACTCCTTACAAAATATCGTTCAAACCAATTTTCAGTTCATATATTTTTTTTTTATTTTATCATTATCTTATTTTCTAAAATAAGAGAATGATAAAATTAAAAAAAATATATGATGTACATTACTATGCAAACTTCCACCGAAAATTGGTTTGAACGAGATCTTGTAAGGAGTTGTAAGGAGTTTCTTTTTACTACGTCATAAATCGTAATCGTAAATAATTAGATTATAAGATTAGAAGTTTCAGGGGTGGGGACACATTTTACCACTTTGGAAGCGTTTCTCGCGCAAACTATCTAGTTTAGAAAAAAATGATGTTAGAAACTAGAATATCATTTTTAAAGACCTATCCATAGATACCTCACACGTATGGGTTTGATGAAAAAAAAAATTTTGTGTTTCAGTTTTAAGTATGGGGCACCCCCTTAAATATTTTTTCTTTCTATTTTTCAACGAAAATCTTAATGCGGTTCAATCTATACATCTACTCACCAAGTTTCAACAGTATAGCTCTTATAGTTTCGGAAAAAAGTGACTGTGACATACGGACGGACAGACAGACAGACAGGACGAATCTATAAGGGTTCCGTTTTTGCCATTTGGCTACGGAACCCTAAAAAGCTGTCTACGTAAGTGTTATGGATACGACCATGTTTTTTTTTCACTTATTCGAATATCAAGGTGGTCAAGATGTACGCGTGGGAAAAACCCTTCGAGAAAGTGGTCGTCCAGGCACGTGCGTTAGAGATGATAGTCCTTCGACGCGCGGCTTATCTCCGCGCCCTTCTTCTCGGGTGTATGATGGTGACCGACAAAATAGCCCTTCTGTCGAGTATACTGACATACGTGTCACTCGGTAATGTGCTCATCGCCGGGATGACCTTTCCCCTCGTTACTTATTTCAATATTCTTCAAGCTGGAGCCGCCTATTTCTTCCCGTTCGCTGTTATACAAGCCAGCGAGGCTGCTGTCTCCGTCGGACGTTTACAGGTAACTTCACAAATATAAATATTCGTGTCAAATGGAATTTTCACAATGCCAATTCATTTTTCTAAACTGATTCTACCAGGCTGGAGATTTCTTTGAAATCGAGAGCTGCTGCTGAGCTTTACATTGCTGAGATCTAGTTACAATCAGTTAAGTAGGGGGAAGGTGGGATAAGACGGGGACTTTAAGTTATTTGATAAATAAAACCCGCTGTTTCTCATTGCACAAAGTGGAAACTTTTATTTAAAGAATAATCAGTTTTTGTTTCTTAAATTATAATCAGTACAAACACAAATATATAGTTCTTCTCATAGAATGATTAACTTTAAAACAAAAACGAAATCTGCCCATCTTGCCCCACCTATAGGGCAAGACGGGTAAACTTGGGGTAAAATGGGGTATTGATTCTTTATTAGTTGAATAGCTAACTTCATTTGCTCTTCACTCCACTTCCCTCTATTAGTTTTTCGTTTGTATTCTCAAACCATAACCTATAAAAAAATTAACCCAATTAGCAACGATTTTTTCCAATTAAATCGAAATACAACATGTAACAAATAAGCGGGTAAGATGGGGTACCCCGTTTTGCCCGCAAACAGATACCCCATCTTTCCCAAAGTGGTCTCCTAAAGGATATTAAATTTTTTGAGTTTATAAAACCAAGCAGGCCGGAACGAATTCATGAGTTTATAATAGTTAAGTAAACAAATATCAATAAAAAATTGTGTTACACATCTTGTATGCCATACATTATGAACAGCCACGCACTTTATATACATAAAAAATGAGATAAAACCACTTGAAATTTAAAAAAAAATTTACCGGTCCACACCAGGGACCAAACTTTTTGCGACACTAACAAGTTGTACCAAATACCGTCAGATGGGGTTAAAATCAATTTTCCAGCGATTTTGTATCATCGGTTTCAGTATGGTCCCCATCTGACCTCGCTGCCCCGTCTTACCCCACCTTCCCCTATTTAACCCAATCGCTAATGTGTTAATTACCCGTAATTACCATTATTCGACATCTCATATTTCGTGCTGGAAACATAAAGTATAGTGCGAATTAATATGTAGACAAATGAAAAAGCGAAAAAATAATCAGTATTCTCTATTAAGAAACAAAAAGTTACAATAATCCATTTTTTAGTAGATGTGTCCTCCCTTATTTTTGATAATTTGTTGCAGAAGATTAGGCATTAAACCGACAAGTTTTTTTTACAATATTCCGATATTTGCGTGTAACCCAAACAAACCCAAACGCACATCACACTCTCTGGCTATACCTCTTTGAGTCATTGATGTGTATTCGCTCAAAGTAACAATCTTAGTGCGTTTTTTCAGAGAAATATCTATCTTTAAAAATAAGTAATAAAAATTATTTAGTAACGTCCACTTTTGTAAACGGAACTATAATTAATAACAATAATGAAATTTAATACGTCTGTAGCTTGGTTTATCTTGTAATTCACTGATTGACAGTACACGAATACAAAATGGCGGGTATATTGACTTAAACGTATTGCCAACTGTAAAAAACAAGCCTAATGGTAAACACGTTCACATTATTTCGCACGGTACTGCATTTTGCCGAATAGACTGAATGGTCTTATAATGATTTTTTTATTCGAACTTGCGGGCAAATTTGTAGAGGCGGTAGTACGCTTCGTCGCCGTAACGTGGCGCAGGCCGCCCGAACTTCTCTCGTAAGCTACTCACACTCCTAAAAAAGATACATCCATTCGTATATAGGGCGATGGGTAATTCGATGTAATAAAATCTAATTCTCCAGGAAAAATCTTAAGCACGTCTGTAATATTCTCTTACAGGCGTTTCTTCTTCTCGACGAGGGTTGGAACGAAGAAATCGACGGTTCGAACGCAAAACAATTTCAATCCACGAAAAAGCCAATGGAGAATATCCTCTCGTCAAACATCGATCGGAAGTGTCCTAAAACGGACTCTCCGACAGAATCAGTGGCAATAGAGATGCGAAGAGTTTGCGCTAATTGGGTGGTCGGTCAACTTCCGCCTGTTCTCTACGAGATCTCCTTGAAGGTCGATCGGGGCGATCTTTGCGCTCTCATTGGTCCTGTTGCTTGCGGCAAGTCTTCCCTCCTCAGTGTACTTTTACGCGAATTGCCACTTGGATCCGGGACCATCAGACTGTCCCGGCGGCAAAAAGTACCAGAAGTGTCCCTCGCGAAACAGCAGGACCAACAGTCAACGGAGAAACGAGGATTTATCGTTGATGGCGCTACGAAAATGAGAATATCCTACGCGAGTCAAGAGCCCTGGCTCTTTTCTGGTACTGTCCGCGATAATATACTCTTTGGTGAGGACTTCAATGCTGAACGCTACGAAGAGGTAACCATGCGTTTTCTTTACGATCTTATCGTTTTTACTTCATTGTTCGTTGATCAAGTCGAAGTTATCCGTTGAAGCTAACAATCTATATAAAATCGCAGATTATTTTGATTATTATGTCGTACCCATCATTTGTTTTGGATTATCATCAGCCAAATAAGGATTTTGGGTTTAGTCGCTCTTCTCCGCCTTGTTCCTTCCTGTTTTTCCCCCACCTTGATTCCTCGTGCCCGACTTACCCCCTCTATACCGTATTCACCGTGCCATTTCTGGCACGGGCATAGGGAAACTGCGGAAAACCTATGCCAGTACAGCCGGTCCCAAGGTTCACCTCTTGGCAGCGGAACGAGTTTCATCGAAAAATTTCGAAGAAAAAAATCGACCGCACCGGGATTTGAACCCGGGACCTCCCGATCCGCTGGTCGTTAGCCGCGCCTTAGTCCGCACGGCCAACGGATCAGTTGATTTTGGGTTTAGTCCCGAAAAACGTATCCCTCCGAACGAGCCGAAATGATCTGCGCAAACCTTTCTTTTAAATATTCTAAGAAAACCCCCAAAAGAATTTTTGGCGACTAGGAACCGTATTTTTGATACCGATTTTTACACTTAATTTTTTTAGACTAAATCTAGCGGTAACAATTGAAGGTAGTCTCTAAATATCAAATGGGGGAGAAGGTGGGGAATGAAATTGAGATACGATTGATATAAGCATGTATGAGAGTCCTAGAATTATTATTCATTCTTAAAGATGAGCCAACCAAGTGCGCACGCAGAGCCACCATACCTCGATGAGCAACACTATAAGCGCTAGTGATGTAGCGATATGAAAAGACCGTTAACATTGTTTTGAATGAGGAATTTTTTAAATTTAATGTAAAAGTTAAATCGTTGATAAATATGTTAACTTTGCTAATCAACTATTAATGCATTAACGTATTACTGCATTAACTATTAAATGCACCCAGAATTGCACAATCGCGGAATTGTTCAGTTTAAAGTGTGTTCGATTGTGTCTGAAAAATAACGAACATGGAGACCCGCTTGCGATTCGAAAATAGAATTCTGTTATTTTCAGTTATCATTTGACGAGGAACTCGAAGACAATGTTCGTTACAGATAACAAAGGTGTGCGCCCTAAAACGCGACATCAGGCTCTGGCCAAACGGAGATCGAACGTCAGTCGGTGAGAATGGAATTTCTCTATCGGGCGGCCAAAAAGCCCGCATCAATTTGGCGCGAGCCGTCTACCGGAAAGCCGATCTCTATCTCTTCGACGATCCGTTGAGCGCTGTGGACGCGCGCGTAGCGCGCCATCTTTTCGACAAGTGCATCAACGGTTATTTGCGCGGGAAAACACGTATTCTTGCGACACATCAGGTACAATTCCTTCGTCCAGCAGACACGATTGTTCTTCTAGATCGCGGAGTCGTCAAGGCTCAAGGTCAATACGATGATCTGAAAGACGCCTACGCCGAATTTCGCGCTCTCCTTGCGCAGAAGAGAAAAAAATCGGCGAAGAAAAATCACGAAATTTCTGATCCGTTGGAACGCAACTGGAAAATTGGCAGTTCGAAATTTCTGGACAAGCAAGATACAAGCGGAGATGTTGTCTTGAATAGGAAGAATCAACGATCACGAGGATCAATCGACGCCTCGAGTGACGTAAGACTTTGCTATTCCTTCCGTCTTTGTTTTTCTGAGGAAAACCTGGTAAAATTTGTTTTTCCATATTTTCCATATTTTCTCTGTTTTACCCCAATTCGAAGAAATTGGGAAAAAAGTCAGAAATATGAATCTTGAAATATGCCGATTTTCCTCAATATTTCCTCTTTTTCCGCATTATTCCGATTTTCTCATTTTATTTACGAAAACTTCCCATTGTTTTCTATCCTTCTTAAAATGCCTTGCCTTAAATGCTTCTTAAATTGGAAGAATTTCGGCGAAGTGATAAAAGCTCAGAAAATGAGTTTGGCGGAAGAAATTCCGATTTTTACCTTACTTTCGATCAAACTGAATGATAATTCGTTGATTTTTTTAGAACGCTGGTGACCCAATGAATGTTTGGGTCTTAACAAAAATTAAAGGAATTCAAAAAGAAATTGGAAAAATTTAGAGAAACGCGGAGGAATTTTGGAAATTTCGGAGTAATGTAGCAATATTTTTTCTGAATTTCTTCGAAAAGTCCTAATTCACTGAAAAATTCGGACAAATTTCGGGATAAAATGGAAGCTGTCTTTTTTAATGCGAGGAAAAAATTCTACCAGGGGAACGAATAAGTCAGTCATTCAATGATAATTTTCTTGTTTCATTGTAAAGATCTGGTGCAGTTTTCATGATGAGTGTATTTTGCCATTTTTAACAAAGGTACAGCGCTTTGAAATTTTTGTTTTTTTTCAACGGTTAACTCGTATATGACTCGCTTTGTTCTTTCCTGCATACCATGAAAACTTCGCCGTATAAAATATTTTTGAGGATGCCATTTTGACCATTTATTTTCATCGCGATAATTCGTCAAAAGTGGAACATGACGAAAATTTATCATCGCAAATTTCTGCAGTTGAATAGAGCAATTGTTTCTCAGTAAGTCAGTTGCCTTCGAAGTGACTGTGTTCGGCAAATCGCTCGAATTTACGTTCGCAAAGCCACTTGCAAAGTTTTCGAACTTCGTTTCGAATTTTTCAAAGTTTTTGCGAATCAAATCACTGTACAAAATTGCTCTAAGCTATTATTCTATAGAGTATAACTACGTGACGTTACAACCATCAGCGCGGTGTTCTTCAGCGTCAACAAAAAACATTCGAATGTTCGTGATATAAATTTTGAGAATTACTTTTTTCAAGGATATTTCGTGCTATTCTGTCTTATTATCACAAAATCACAAATCTGGATAACAAAATTGAATTTTTCCCGCCAACCACCTAATCATTAAATAAGAATTATGAAAAAGTAAACAATATCTAAATATTTATAGTATCAACTTGAAATAATTTTTCCTAAATCAAGCGAAAACTGCAAACTAATAGATTTGATCATTTGAGGGCTCGGAAGGCGACGAGGAAGAGGTGGCGCCTTCCTCAGGGGAGAGTGATCAACATCGCGAGGTCGCCGTCAAAGGTGAAATGTCACTCCGAGTGTACGGCGAGTACGTGAGATCCTGTGGCTCCTGGGTCACCCTCGTGTTTGTATTCCTAGCAATCATGATTGGCCAGTTGGCAAATACAAGTGCAGAGTATTGGTTAAGTTATTGGACGAATATGGAGGCGGTGAAAATGGGCTTGAAGCAAAAGGATCCAACAATAACGACCGACGAGTATGAGAGGATGACGAACAATACATTTTTTTATTACTTCGGAATGTTGGATGATGATGGCCTGTTGCCAACGAAGACAGCCTTGCGGATTTATTCTTTGCTGGTGACGTGCTGTGTACTGTTCAACATGCTGCGGAGCTTTTTGTTCATGCACGTCTGCACCCTTGCCAGTCAGAAGCTTCACGACAAAATGTTCTCCAGAATTTTACATGCGACCATGAGATTCTTCAATGCCAACCCGTCGGGTATGCCCTAAAACTTGTACTCGGCAATCTCGAGAATCCAGTGCCAAATTTATTCGCATTACAGGCAGAGTGCTCAACCGATTTTCCAAGGATGTTGGCATTATGGATGAAATGTTGCCGAGAGTAGCAATGGAAGCGTTGCGCCTATGCCTGATGATGCTCGGAGTCGTAATGATGGTCGTCTATCTCAACCACTGGATGATCGTGCCTCTCTTCTTCCTCGCTACTTTCTTCTACTTTGCGAGGTTCTATTATCTCCGAACGTCCCAGGGCATCCGACGCTTGGAGGCTGTCTGTGCGTTTTCAATCGATCAATCAAATCCAGCGTCATCTGCGCAACTGCTGCAACATATTAATTTTTTTCTTTCGACTATCTCGGAGAAAATTGATCTTTCCGATTCACTGTCCTATTTATCACTCTTCGCGTACTGCAGGCAAAAGTCCGGTCTTTTCGCACGTGAAAGCCACCATCAATGGACTTACGACGATAAGGAGCAGCGGCTCGGAAATTGTAATCCGGATGTGCGACGAATTTGATGAGCTTCAAGATGTTCACTCTGGGGCTTGGTACCTCGGGATAGTTGCTGCCACGACTTTTGGATTCTACCTCGACCTTGTCTCGTGTGGCTTCATCGGGAGTGTCTGTTTTTCGTTCATTCTACTCGACGATGGTACGATGAATAATGTATAATGGATTGATACTTACAGAGAAGCTACAGTGTTTTAGTTGAACTACATATTTATATATTATTTAAAAATCCGACTACTACAAAAAGTGATCTAAAAAGTACGAAAGAAGAAAATATTTCACACAGAAATCAAGACATAGGTACAAAATGGTCAAGGTAAGCCGTGGTTGCATGCCTGTATACCATATGGGTGCGGTGAACATGACTTATTATTATAATGGCATGCAACCACGGCTTACCTTGACCATTTTGTACCTATGTCTTGATTTCTGTGTGAAATATTTTCTTGTTTCGTACTTTTTAGATC
>JAPYZJ010007112.1:0-13413 GCA_030522765.1 Ophioninae sp. B BG-2022a
CCTTTTTTTTTTACTCGTCTGCGCGAGAGCGGCGAATCCCGATGTTCATAATCTGAATATGAGCGAATACTGTTACCTACAAATGTAATGAACACATTATGTTTCCACTTCGTCCTGTACTATTACCGTGTTTTCTTTATTTTTTCTCCCATTATTATTATTATTATTCTTCTTTTTTTTCCGAGTTCTCGTATCAATTTTTTTTTTATTTCCGAGTTTTCGTAAACCGGAACCGCACCTCCGCGTCGAATTTTCTTCGTCCTTATTATCCGACGAAATTCACGATTTTTCGAATTGTCATCCGTTCGATCAAACAATCGATCGAAATCGAATATAAATTCGTCGCGAGTCTCAACAGTCATTTTTTAGTGTACGTGTATTTTTTTTGTTGCTATCTCCCTCTTTTTTTTAATATTTTCTTCAACGTGATTCATAAATCGAACAAAATTTTCAATAATAGAGCAAAAAAAAGAAAAAAAAATGAATTAGAAAAAAATGCAACGAAAAATCAAGGAAAACGTTTCGCCTGCTACCGTGGGGAGAAGGAATCAGTCCCCGCTGTATGCGTCAATCGAAACGTCAAACTACGTTTATAATCGTAATAATGAAAAAATAATAATTTTATCGATAATCAATCAATTAACGATTATTGATTTCGTAATTATAATCGTAATCAATTAGTATTAACAATGAAGTCACGTGTAGAATAAATCAGTGTAATAGTAAGATTCAATTAAAATGATGTAACAATAAGAAGATTACCGTCACCGCTCGCGAGTCTTCTCTTTCCAAAAAAACAAAAAAAAAAAAACAATCCTCTCTTTTGTTTCTCCCTCTGATCTCTTTACGAAATATCGATCGATCGATCGATCGATAATCAGTGTCCTTTTTTTTTAATCCATAGAAACATTGCTTTATGTACATTATCTATATATTTATATATACGTGTATCGTGTCTGTGTGTGTGTTTGATAAATCGTGTCATACGGGCGAGGAATATTTCCGAGGGACCAAAGATATTCCGTTGACTTCCGGTATCGTGGTTTTTTTTTCAATTCTTTTTCTTTCGTCCCTGCTTATCGTCGTTGCACTTTTGCGTGCGATTTTTCCTCCTCCTTCCTGGTAAAGAAAAAAGTTTGAAAGAGCAGGGTTTGGGGGGGTGGACGGTCGATGGTAGGAGCCCACTTCCGGTTTGTCACGCACCGATGAATCGAAGGGAAATAAAGAACCGTAATCTCGTGCCCCCCCCCCGCGATGAGGGTCGTCGAAGGAAAAAAATGAAACGAAAAAAAGAGAAAAATCATTTTTAAAAAATTATTAAAGAAACTTCTTTCGTTTTTGTTTTTCTTTCTTTTAAAAATTTTTTTCCGTTTCTTCGTTTTTTTTTTTTTTTTCCCTTTTTTTTCGGATTCGAAATCGAGGGTGGAGTCTGAGGGATCGAGAAAGAAAAACATCGAAAGAAAAAAAAAATCTTTGAGAACCTTCCGGACCGTGTAAGAAAATTCGCACAGCGAATTAGTCTCGTGTACAATATCGTTCTAACGTTCTAAAAATCCTACAACGCGTAAAAGTTAGTCCGTGGTCCGTTTTTTTTTTCTTCATTTTTAAAAAATCGTATTATTCCAGTTTCATTTTTAGTTTTTCGTTTCGAAAAAAAACGGGAGGATCTCTGTTCCGTTTTTCTCGTTGGGCGGGCGTCCTCGGGTGACGGTCGACGATCTGGCGATTTTTGTTGCTTTTAATAAACGAAAAAAGACACATATATCTTTTTTTCGTTTTTTTTTCGTATATATACATATAAACAGTAGAAAAATGAGAAATTTGGGGAAAAATCGTCAGATTTAATCGTAGGATCGGGTCTTCCGAGGCGTCGAAATTTTCTCCTCCCCCCTCCCTTCTGCCACCCTCGTCTATTTTCTAACTTGATTTCTTTTTATTCCTCGTAGAAAATATATATATATATACTCGTGTGCCTAAATGTGTTTTTTGTGTGTGTGTGTATTTACGCGGGTGCCTGACTCTTCGCATATCAGCTTATTAAATACGTGTTTGGAATTCGTCGATTCGCAATCCCCAAGCAAACGAGCCTCGTCGTCGTGTAGAAAAAATATATATAGGCGACTGACGTTTTGGGCTTGGTTCGAAACACGGTTTCTCTCGTTCGTTCTCTACGAATTTGGAGGAGACAAAAGAAAATTTCAAAAAAAATAAAAATTGTCCTGTTTTTAATCTCGATCTTTTGCGGGATAGATAATCGGGAAGATTCCTTCGAGTTCACCCTTGATCACCGAAGAATCGATCGCGTCTGTACTTTTTCTCGTTTCTTCTTCATTTTTTGCCATTTTTTTTCTTCGCGTTTCCATGTCTCGAGCAGAGCGAATTTTCGTCGAATTCCTTAGTAGAAGCCCTAACCCTCGATTACACATCGATTACGTAACGTACATTGCGATAATAATAATAATTGTTATTATTATTATTTTTTATCATTATTACATATTAAAGCGACAGATGGATCCTGGTACACAAGATTTCTCTTTTTTACTTATTTTAATTATTATTATTACTATTATTATTATTATTATTTTTCTTATTCTTATCCTCTTTTTACGTTTGTTTATTATTAATACGCGACGCGTATTAATGTTTAATAAAGCGAGGCGATCTTTCGCGAACCCCCCCCCCCCTTCTCTTCCTCTTTTCTCGTCACCAGCGACTGAATCGGCGATAAAAAAAAGCCGAAAACGTTCATCCGTGAATTCTCTTTAGTATCGATCTCTCTATCCCTCCCCCCTGCCGACCATCTTTATTTATTTCCCCTCTATGAAGCGAGTATCGGAGCTTTACACAAGTATTAATTCTCTTATCTATGTACAGCGGATAATAATCCGTAGTTTGCGTTGCGTGCTAAAAATAAAAAGTAAAACGAAGAAAGTAAAAACAAAAAAAACAAAAAAAAAAAAAATGGGGGGAAAAGAAAAACGCACGATTTTTGGGGTTTTTTTTCGTGGGAGTAGAAATATTATCTCGGTTAAAAATCCTCGAATGAATCCTACTCTCGTGTTTAAATTTCTTAATTGGTTTTTTTTGCTCTTGCTTTTTGGAGATTAACAACGGGTTCGAAGTACAATCGGGATTTTTCCCGAAGGGTCCTTTTTTTGTTTTCTTTTTTTTGGAAAAAAGTAACGCGTTTTTGTCCTTCCGGAAGTGTGAGAATTGGAGTTTAAAAAAAAAAAGGGAACGAAAGATTTGTGGAAAAAAAAAGAAAAGAAAAAAGACATTGATAATTAAGAGTAAAAAGGAAGAGACCCTCAGCGAGTCATGGCTAAACTTCTTCTGAGCTGACTGAGCCTCGCTCTGAGTCTCTCCTGACGCCTCTTCATCTCGACGACCCTAGCGGACGTGACCCGATCGATTTCCGTCAGCATATCACAGTAAATGGCTGCTTGTCTCAAAATGGCGACTTTCGGTGCTTTCTCTTTGTTCTCGATTTCGGGAACGAGCAATCGAAGATCCTCGAAAGCGTTTCTGAGCTCGATTCGCCTCTGGCGTTCCATGTTGTTGTGGAGGCTACGTTTTTCGGTATCGGGTTCGTCGTCGCTCGAGGAACTCCTGGAATTGCCAGGTTGCTGGGACGAATCGATTATCGTATTAACGATCGGATTCGATTTCAAGGGCGAACTCGCGGGGGTCGGAGGATCGCTCTTCGCGACCTTGGACCGACTCAAGTACGTTCGATGATGCTTCGGACGCTTCGAAGGCTTCGCGTCGCTCGGCGTCGCCGTCCGTTTCCTCGGCGTCCCGCTCGATGGCGGTCGACCCCGTGGACGCGGCGTCGTACCCCCACCCCCCGAAGGCTTCTCCTTCAGGGCGCTCTTCACCGTCAACTGGAAGTGCTGCTGATCGGCTATACTCGGATACGTCGGCAATGCCGCCGGTCTGCATGGCTTCTCGAACGTCACTACGTCTATCTCCTCCTCTGTAACATCGACCATTGTCGAAAACAAAAAAACAAACGAAAAACACGTGAAAAATTGATGCCAAGAGCTATTTCGCAGAGGCTTTCTTCAGTTTGTCTTTTTATTGACAAATATGAAATGCCTCGAGAGGATTTTCATTCATGAAATCCAATGAAAGGATTTTCATTCATGAAATCCAACGGAAGAATTTTCATTCATGAAATCCAATGAGAGGATTTTCATTAATGAAATCCAATGAAAGGATTTTCATTCATGAAATCCAATGAAAGGATTTTTATTAATGAAATCCAATGAAAGGATTTTCATTCATGAAATCCAAGAAAGGATTTTCATTCAAGAAATCCAATGAAAGGATTTTCATTCATGAAATCTAATGTGAAAGGATTTTCATTCATGAAATCTAATGTGAAAGGATTTTCATTCATGAAATCCAATGAAAGGAATTTCATTCATGAAATCCAATGAAAGGATTTTTATTAATGAAATCCAATGAAAGGATTTTCATTCATGAAATCCAATGAAAGGATTTTTATTAATGAAATCCAATGAAAGGATTTTCATTCATGAAATCCAATTCATTCATGAAATCCAATGAAAGGATTTTCATTCATGAAATCCAATGAAAGGATTTTCATTCATGAAAACCAATGTGAAAGGATTTTCATTCATGAAATCCAACGAGAGGATTTTCATTCATGAAATCCAACGAGAGGATTTTCATTCATGTAATGCAACGAAAAAATGTATTTGAATTTAATGAAATTAAAGAATTTCATGTTTCGACGAGCCTCGAAAACAAAAAATTAACGAAAAAAGAAACACATGAAATATCAGCCCTTGGAAATTTCGTAAAGTCATCAGCCATACACAGTATCTCAACTAATCAACCAAAATCCCATTTCAGTTTAGAGATATAGCTCGCTTATCGGGATCGAGAATGAAAAAATGTTTTTTTTTTTTAATTTTTCCCTCAACGTTAACGCCGATTGCGACGAGTCTCGAGTCGTGGACGATTCATCGTGCAATGTGAACAGCCGTCAGCGTGGACAAGTGCTGATTGCAGGTAAATACGTAACCCGAGACCGCGAGTGGCATCCGAAGCGTTCTAAGGAAGTAGAAAAATGCACTCGACCTTGTCCCCGTTGCAACGAGGTCGAAAAAAAAACTATTGTCGATTGACAACAACGCAACGCGTCCACTTCCGGTGCATCGAGGTTACGTTACGATAACGGAGTCAGTTTCATATCCAAGTCTTTTCGAATTTGAGTAATTAAATTTAAAAAATTAGGAAAAATCACGAAAAAATTTTGTCTATTTTAAAGGAAATCAATTTTTATTTAATACATTGATTTAAGTAATCAAATTAAAATCAATCATTTATTTGATGACTCAAATCATTCGGTATGTCACGCATATGAGTCTTCAGGAGAGTAAATCGTCGTTTGTGGCGAACAGGAAGCAAACGGTAAAATTTTTCGTCTCCGTAAAACATTTGGTGTCCGTTCCAATCGACTTGAGCTTAATTGGTCCCGTTTCGGACGAGCTGGTCAACGATAATTCGTGGGCCGTTTAAAAAATAAATTTATTCACTGGGTAGACCCAAACTGTCGATGGTTAGAGCCAAGCCCCAAAGATCGTCGTCGTAAATGGGCGGTTAAGCGGGCGTGACCCCACGTCGATTCTTGAATTTTTATCCTAGTGAAAATGCGTTTCTGGAAAATGTGTGTTTTTTTAAATACTCAAATTTCCGTTGTGGAATTTTTTCGAAAGAAAATTAATAATATGGTTCGACTAATAAATTGATTGATTGATTAAAAATAATTTGGAAAACTGATCCGAGCTATATTTTCATTGGTCCCATTTTGGGAAAAAATGTTTGTTCATACGAAAAGTCGTAACCCAGATCGGACTATCATGAAAATACTCGTGTGGATTACGTCACTTCGGGTGCTCGGTGATCGCACATAAAAATATACAGAGGGCAAGAGTAATGGCAAGAACGGAATGAGAACAACGAGGGGAATCCCGGAAGTATAAAACCTTAGCGACGCCGAGGACGGGCCACGAAAATGATCGTGGTACAGAAGAGCCATCAATGTTTCACCCACACGTCCACGAGTACACGTATTTTTAGAGACGACCGCCCTCGAATTGCGTCTATGACTCAGATACCAAAAAGCGAACGAAAAGAGACACGCTCGAAACGCAACGAGTCCCATAAACCTCATTGGTTATTTATCGCACGGAATAATTAGATGATTCACGTGTGTGGCAATTAAAACGAAATTCGTAATGGAAAAGATGAAAAACCGGGGATACCCAATTTTGGCTCGTTGTCAAACTAGCTCCATCATCGAACGTCCATTTCTCCCATTCCCTTCTCGGGAACAAAAATCCATTTTTTTTTCATTTTACACATTTTTTTTTTTGCCAAATCTAACCTTGAGGATCACCCAATTTTTTTGAATTGTTTTTTTTTTTTATTTTACGACGAAATTGCAATGTACGATTTTTCATAATAAAAATACGAAATTTTAAAAAATCGTATATCACAGAAAAATAATAAAAATAATTTGTGATATTTTTAAGAAATTGCAGGGTACAATTTTCGATAATAATTAAATTACGAAATTTAAAAAATCGTGTATATATACATATATATATAAAAGTATGAAAATAGTCGTTCTTTCGAGCGGCCAAAATAAAATCCTGAATTAATTTCGTTGATGCGAAGTTCGTGTAATTCGATCGAAATTACCCCGGCGAAGCCCGAGGTTACATTTCGAGCAAGCCAATGATAAACGGCACGCTTGAAATCCTCGACCAACCCAAACATTCGAAGATCACAGAAGTGGAGTAGGGAAGAAACGTTGCGTGTTGAAAAGAGGCAAGAAGCAAACAAAAAAGGAGAGAAAGAGAGAGAGAGAGAGAAAAAATATCGTTGTCGAAAGTGAAGGTCGAGAAGAGCGAGGGTGCGTGGATGGATGAGGGGTTGATGAACGCGAGGGTGGCCGAGCGAGGTTTAGTTCGGTAGGTCCGCGAAGGGTGTGCAAGTGTGGAAACCGGGGTCAACGTCAATTCTCGGGCAGCACGTGCAGAGCGTAAGAGCGACCTTGGAAGTTCGATGCTCCCTTTGTCGTTTCGTTTCATTTTTATCTCCACCCGTGCACGCGTGCGCACTACGTATAAATCGAAGCTACTTTTCTAGTTGTCTAACGTTTGACGTTCGTCATGTTTCGCTGGAAGGATGATCCTCCAAAAAAGGACCTCTCAACACCTGCGCGATGAAACAGCCGCCCATGAAACCCTTTCATTCCGTTTCATTTAATGAAAGTCCTTTATTTCATCTAATTAACTGAAATTCATTAATTTCATTTAATTAATTGAAATCCTTTCGTTGCATTTCATGAACTGAAATCCTTTCATTGAATTTCATAAACTGAAATCCTTTCATTGAATTTGGTAAACTGAAATCCTTTCATTGAATTTCATAAACTGAAATCCTTTCATTGAATTTCATAAACTGAAGACCTTTCATTGAATTTCATAAACTGAAATCCTTTTATTGAATTTCATAAACTGAAATCCTTTCATTGAATTTCATGAACTGAAATCCCTTCATTGAATTTCATTAATTGAAATCCCTTCATTGGATTTCATATACTGAAATCCTTTCATTGAATTTCATAAACTGAAATCCTTTCATTGAATTTCATAAACTGAAGACCTTTCATTGAATTTCATAAACTGAAATCCTTTCATTGAATTTCATAAACTGAAATCCTTTCATTGAATTTCGTAAACTGAAATCCCTTCATTGAATTTCATAAACTGAAATCCTTTCATTGAATTTCGTAAACTGAAATCCTTTCATTGAATTTCATTAATTGAAATTCTTCAATATCATTTCATAAAACGAAATCGTTGTATTGGATTTCATGAATGAAAATCCTTTCATTGCATTTCATGAATGAAAATCCTTTCATTGCATTTCATGAATGAAAATTCCTTCGTTGCATTTCATTAACCAAATTCCTTTAATTCCATTTTATAAACCGAAATCCTTTAATCTCGCGTCATCAAATAATGGAGATACATTTTTTTTTCAAATAGCGCAAAGGTTACAAAAATTAATAAACAAATAAACGTTAAGTGAATAGAGATAATTTATATGATTTTTTTTTCGGTATTTCTTTCCTTTTCGCGATATCGTCTTTTAAGGCGCGCCGAGCTAATGTACCGCAATGTGCAATGCTGAAACACCTAC
This sequence comes from Ophioninae sp. B BG-2022a, assembly GCA_030522765.1. Lineage (NCBI taxonomy): Eukaryota > Metazoa > Arthropoda > Insecta > Hymenoptera > Ichneumonidae > Ophioninae sp. B BG-2022a. Next base: position 8,245 of record JAPYZJ010007112.1, read on the forward strand.
GTCGTCGTCCACCTACGCGGATATGGTTTTAATGCACAAGCCGAGCTTGTCTGATTCATCTCCTGCATCGTGCGGACTCCCGTTGTCCCAGATACGGGCCTCAAAGGAGCATATATGTGTATGCAAATCAAAAGTCCACTATATATATAGTGGACTTTTAAACACGAGAAAGGACGAACTCTGCACTCCTCTCTTTATTTATTACAAGCCATTGAGTTCGATAACCGAGAAAAGGCAGAAACCAAAAGAATTGATAACGGAACCGGGCTAATTTATTTTTAGCCAGCAACCCAACCTTTCGACATTTTTTATCAAGTCCTTTCGTAAGAGAAATTGCAAAACGAAAAGTGAAAAAAAAAATGATAAGATTTTGTCAGACCTCATTAATTGATTGATAATTGAAAATATATTTAATATATTGTGACCTTCGATCAATTCAATTAAATTATTTCGGCTTTTTTGTTTGGGTTGGAAATGAATTTGGAATTCTTGAGACTGGAAATTTTGAAATTTTGAAACACCAAACTAATTGAAAAATTGCAGAAAAATAATAGATAATGGAAAATTTGAAAATTAAAACCTTTCAACAATTGAGAAAGTATAATACGAGGACGGTCCTTGATCTCGGATGAAAAGCGTATCGTTTTTTTTTTGCGCATGTGTGTCCACGTGTAAGATAGCTGTGCCAACTGCGAATCACTCCTGGCTTTCCACTCAATTGAATAATTCGCGCACGGATAATTTGAACTTGAGCCAACACCGGGCCCGAGTAAATATTGAAAAAAAGATTACTACGGGCCAGCGAGAGAAAAAGGAATAAAAATTAAAAAAAAAAAAAAGAAAAAGAGAAGAAAATGAAAAATAAATAAACGTTGTCTCAGGAGAGGCGGGCACAGGATTTCGTCGAGGCTCTCATCGTCCTTATCGCGTTTTGCAAATTAACGCACGCAAACTCGTCGGGATTCTCTTGAACAAACGTAATCGATAAGAAATAATGCGATAAGCGATAAGAACGGTTGCGTCGAGGATTCCTCGTTTCGAGTTTCTTTTTTTTTCATCTTTTTCCCCTTCTTCTTTTTTTCTTTCCTTCTCCCTTTCCCTCACATTTGTCTCGAACAGACGTCGGTCAACAAAAAGAAGCGATACGGAACGACGGTTTCGAAAAAATCGTTCTTTTTTTTCACCGAAAAAAAAAACATTTTTTCAACCCAAAAGAAAAACGTTTTTTTAACCAAAAAAAAAAACGTTTTTTCCTCGCTCTTAATTTTCATTCGATTTTTCCACTCTTTTTGGAATTTTTCCGATCTTCGATAAGAAAGGGACGAGAGATAAGGGGGTCGGAAGGGACACGACGAGAAAAAAAAAAGAATCGGAGGGAAAAGAAATTTAAATGATGGTATGGGTACGACGAAACGCGAGGGGCGTGGAAGGGGGGTCGTAGAAACAGGGAAAAGGGACGGCTCGTACGGAGAAGGAAACGAGAAGTGGTCGGTCGACATTTCGGAATCAGGTTTTGCGTCTGATATTTTGGAAGTCTCGTCGCCCGCCGCGGGTCTCTTTCACGGTCTCCTCCCCCACCACCTTCGGAATTTTCTCGTGGTCGAAACGTGATCGCCGGAGGGCCTCGAGAGAACTTTTTTTTATTTCCGAATTATTACAGCTGAGAAAAATAGTAATTGTACTTTATTGATATAAAAAAGGCTAAAAAATAAATAAATAAAGCAAACTAAATTTATAATCGATAAACAGAATATAAAAAAATATTTTATATATTATTACATAAATATATCTAAATTTTTCTTCTTCTTATTATTTTATTTTTATTATTGCCTAATCGTAAAAAGAATATTGATAATAATAATGATTTATTTATTATTATATTATCATTTCATATTTATTATTAATCTGCAATTAAATAAATGAATAATAATAATAATAATAATAATAATAATACTTTTTATTGCAAATGTAACAAATATAAAAATGTAAAAAATAACAATACACAATTAATCCAAAAAATATGAAGAAAAAAAAATCGAAACTGCGTTCCAATCACCTCGATCCTATCTTTAAAATTGATTTTTGCAAGTAACCCTTCACCAAAGCATCTACACCGTATCCTCAATATTATTAACCCCTTAATACGATATTTTTCATGTACGATGTTCGAGGTACATTATCAACTTCACCTATGTGTTCATATCAGTGAAAATTAATTAAGTAATTAATCAGTCATTAATCAGATGTATTTAACAAGTGGAAAAGATGATTCGTCTTTTTTGGGAGCGAAAGGAGGGGTGGGGGGAAGAACGCGTCAGCTCTTTTCCGAGGCGTCTCGCGATATCTATGCCCGTTTGACTCCCTCACCCCCCCCCCCCCCCACCAGTTGTCTTTCTCTTTTTTTCTCTAAACGTATTTCGCTGTCTCTCTCTCTCTCTCTCTAGAGCTCACGTCCCGGGCACTCCAATTTTAATGAATGAATGAATTGCGTCAGAGAACGTAAACGGGGTGTCGGGTCGACGATGCGCTTCGTTGTACTTCCTACACGAGCGATATACCAGGCTCCCGTACGTGTGTAGGCTTGCAACGTGCTAGACACGTCCGTAGTATCGATTTGCATCGGCTATCGGATATGGACACTTTTCGATCCGAAGAAATCGCTTCGATAAGTATTTTTAGTATTTTTTTATTTTTCGAAAATTTCCCGGTTTCAACGGTCACCCGGTGTTTGGGCTCGTTTGAATTTTTGAAAATTATTGCAAGATAAAAAAGATTTTTTGTAGAATTTTTTTTGTGGATTTTTAACGTTGTTTTTTATTGGGAAGTAATATGTTGGGTTAGAACCCAAACTGACCCAAACAGAGCATGGATTTTGTTGTGTGATTATGGACTCTGGTTAGGTTTGTTTGGGTTTGTTTGAGTTCTGAATTTTTACGTCGTGAAATGCTTCTTTTGTGCAATTTTTTTACAAATTTTTATCGTGTTTATTTGTTACGGAGTAATAGCGTTGGAACCCAAACAAACCCAAACGAACTCAAATTTGCGAAAAAAATTATCCAAATTTTGCACAATTTCGTATGGAAAAAAATTTTTTTTTTTCTTTCAAAATAAATCGTTTGTTTGGGTTTGTTTGAGTTGAGTCGTGAAATGCTTCTTTTGTGCAATTTTTTTACAAATTTGTATCGCGTTTATTTGTTACGAAGTAACAGCGTTGGAACCCAAACAAACCCAAACGATCTCAAATTTGTGAAAAAAATTATCCAAATTTTGCACAATTTCGTACGGAAATTTTTTTTTTTTTTTTTTTCAAAATAAATTGTTTGGTGGATTTTCGAAGAGAACGTTTCGATCGAATGGGATTTCCGGATGAAAATCTCGTTTAATCCGAAACTCGCGATCTCTGAGGATAAATAGCTGTTTTCTCGAGAACGTGAATGGATCCGAAGTAGCGAGAATTGTTTTCGCCTTGTCGGATCGCTCATCGCGATAACCCGAGTCATTCGTCCGCGAATGAATAATTCATGCTGTTGGAGGAATCACGAGCCCCGGGCGATAATTACGTGGCTGCAACACTCGCCAATGAAATCGACTCTTCGAGGAAGAAAATGCGGCGAGTTTCAGTTGCTAATGCGTCCACTGCGAATTGCGCTCCGCCAACGCGTTTTCCGAACGCGTCGAGCGATTCGCTATAAATTTTTGGTTTTGTTTCTTTGCTTCGGGATCGGCGCTTCGATCGAAATGTTGATTTTTCGCGACGTTTTTTGTTTTCACTTCACTTCATTAGTTGCAAATTAATTCATCGTTTACTAATTCAATAATCGTTGCGAAGTAATTAATAAAATTTACTGAATTACTAATAATTACCAATTTACTGATTTACTAATAATTACCAATTTACTAATTTAATGGTTCACTAATTTCCCAATTGTTGCGAAGTAATTAATAATTTACTGATTTACTAAAAATTACTAATTTACCAATTATTGCGAAATGATTACTAACTTACTGATTCATCAATTTACTAATTTACTAAAAATTACTAGTTTATCAATTATTGCGAAATGACTACTAACTTACTGATTTATTAATTTACTAATTTACTAAAAATTACTGATTTACCAATTATTCCGAAATGATTACTAACTTACTGATTTATTAATTTACTAATTTACTAAAAATTACTAATTTACCAATTATTGCGGAATGACTACTAACTTACTGATTTATTAATTTACTAATTTACTAAAAATTACTAATTTACCAATTATTGCGAAATGACTACTAATTTACTGATTTATCAATTTACTAATTTACTAAAAATTACTAATTTCCTAATATTTGTATGCTAATTTACCGATCCTCCGATCGAGCTGAAATTTTGCAGAAATAATTTTCCGAAATATAAAAAAATCTATTTCTCATCGCGAAAAATCCTTTGGAGATTGTTTTCACGATGTCAAAAGGAAGGTCTCGTGAAAGTTTGAGTTCGATCGTAGGGGGGAAGTTAACGGAAGCTCGTTCTAACTGAAAACGAGTGTAGAGTGTTGGCAGGCTACGTTCGCTGTCGTATAAACGTTATTTTATAGCTCGAGTAACGTTCACGCTTCGCACGTGTCGGTTTTCCTGCTGTTTCTCTATCGTTTACCGTCCTCGGCTGGTCTTGCAACGACTCGGCTTCGATGTTCCATCGTTAAATAGATTCGAGCGTACACGCACACAAACCCGATACGCAAATGGATTGCGCAACCGAGCCATGAAAAATCATCGAGTTTTCCTCGCTGACTGAAGCGAAGCCTTGCCACGTGTCTTTTTTCCTGCATTGGCGCCGAGTCGATTGTTGCATTATTAACTAACGGTTATTTCTAATTATCGAGAGTTTTTTTCATCCCATCGTACCAGCGAATCCTTTTTTTTTTTCGCTTCAACCCGGCCATAGTGTGATTGCCGTCAGAATTTTCAAATTCGTATTCGTTTCCTATCTCTTTTCCCTTTCTTTTTCCTAATATCACTGTATTCGTGTTTAACGAATTTTTCAACTCAACTGAATCTCGATCTAAATGATTATCAACCGATATTCGAAAGTCAAATACGATTCAACTATTTTTTTCAATTCACCTCCACTCGAATTTACGTAATTTCAAATCGAACCCCAACCTCAATTAAAATTCC
>JAPYZJ010007116.1:0-25041 GCA_030522765.1 Ophioninae sp. B BG-2022a
TTGGCAAAAATCGATGGTCCAACTTTGAAATTCTGCCAAAAATCGAAAAATCATCGGATTTGAATTTTAAAAAAAGCATTTTGAAGAGAAAATCATAACTAAGAGATTGAGCGCAGAGTGGAATGCCAAATCCGAAAGAAAAAAAAGTTATCGATGATTGAGTGAAAAAACTTTTTTTGGCTTAAAATCGAAAAAAAAATTGGATTTTTAATATTTTTTAAAATGGTCTATTTTGATGTAATTTGATCCCCTGATCACGAATCTGCCATTAATTTCCCCCAAAACTCAAAATTTCCATGAAAAAATCATAAAAAAACTTCTAAAAACACGATTTTTTAAATATCTGTAATACACAAATTATAATAATGATAAATTAAATAATTTCTTTTTCAAATATAGACCCAAATTTTTTATAAATTTATTCAATCCCAAATCACTGCAATCCGTATCTTAAATAGTTGAATAATTAAAATGAAGTTAAATATAGTTTAAAAAATTATAATTTGTACGGAAGAAATTATTTATAAAAAGCATGTAATACGACACGAGTCGTTTCTTTCAATATTTCCGACGCACTCATTCACGTGTCCGTGTACACACAAAAGATTAAATATCAACACACAAACGCACGTGTGGCCAGTGTGTACCGTAGGAATCATCCTGCCAAACAAGCTCATAGCTGAGGACTAATAAGACTGAGAATTATAAAAACAAATTATCGTGCACCGACAGGTTTGTTTGAAGACGCGTTCCATTGGAAAAAGTCGTTTTTAAATCCGGACTAAATCCGAATCGCGCGATTTTTCATTCCTTTTCCTACTTTAAAAAAAAAAAAACGAAAAAAAAGAAGACGAAAAAAAATTAAAAAATTTGCCGATTCAATTTCGACTCGAACGTCAGTAATAACACGTTGACTCATCGACTGATAAGCCATCGGGAATCAACTTTTTATCCTCAAAAATAAAATTTCCATAATTGCGAAGCAAGGAAATTTTTTTTTTTTTGGATCGGAACGTACCGGAAGTGAGGTTGGGTCAGCTTTTGATAAATTATTTGAAAAAGTAATCCGGCGCAAAAAAAAAACGAAAAAGGGTTTTATATGACTGCATACTCATGTATACGTAAACGAAGTAATTTATTATTTCAATATTATATAAAACGAAGTAATTAATTAATTCAATACTATATAAATCGAAGTAATTAATTAATTCAATATTACATAAAACGAAGTAATTAATTAATTCCGTATTACATAAAACGAAGTAATTAATTAATTCAATATTATATAAATCGAAGTAATTAATTAATACTAATATTTCATTCGAGCTTTGATCGAAAAAAAATTTGTCCATACACATACACACATATACACGTCTTTTCAGTCTTACGAAAAGCTGCACCGGAAGTAAGGTTATCTTTCGATAAATTATCAAAAAAAAAGTTACCTATAACTCAAAAAAAAAAACGAAAAAAAAAAAATTTAATACGTCACCAGACTTACGTAAACGAACTAATTAATGAATACTCATTAATTACATTTTTGTATGCATCCATATATATATATATACATATAAATAAATTTAAAAATATATATATATATATATATATATATATATCCGTAATTGTTTGAACAACGAAAGGGAACGGAAGAAGGAAAAATATTGTTGCTCTTGAGTGGTGACGCACCCGATGACATTTATGAAAGGTGACACGCACCCGTTATCCACGGTCGTTAGTAAAAGTGGCGAAGAAGGGAAGACGAAGAATAAGAAGAAAACGCAAACAAAAGATTTACATATACGAAGCTGATGAAGAAATATGGCGTCGAAACGATGACGAACAACGCGTTCGCGCTCCATTTCGATTCTTTTCATTCGCGTTTCTTCCTTTCGTTTTTTTTTTTTTTTTTTTTTTTTTTTTTTTTTTTTAATGCTCCGTAATATTGAGAGAGAGAGGTTAGGTTCGAGCTAAAGAGGAGAGTGGGGGGGCAGTCGGGTGACGGAGGAAGTTTCTTAGTGGTGAGAAGGTGAAAACGCGCGAGGATCCGAGCCGCCTCTTTAAAGCCAACACAAATATTATCTTGGATAGATACACGTCCGCGGAGACCGGAGTGTTTCTATCCTTGTTTTTTTTCACCCCCCCCCCCCCTCCCCTGACCGTTTTTTTCCCCGCGGCCCCTGAGCTACCGGGGTTTTACGTTCCCGTCGCCTCGTCTCGATGTCTCCATTCTCGCGTCCATTCCTTTCATTCGTTTCCCGATGAAAATCCCCGGAAACCAGAGTTCCAAATTTTTCCTCGTTTTTTTATTTCGCCAGTTGAAATTTCGGATTTTTCGGGAGGTGGGAAAGGATTGAAAGGATTTTTTTTTGGAGGATTTTCGATCGATGCAACGATTTTGATTTTTTTTTCGATTTTTTTTCCTGAGGGAAGTTTTTTTTTGGGAATTTTTTGGTTACCTCTTAAGGTTGAGGATTTAAGGATTTTTTGCCCCCTTAAGGAGGCGGCTGATGGAGACCATTTTTGGAGATCGAAGGTTGAGGGTTATCTTCTATCGATTTTGTTTGGGTTTGTTTGGGTTTTAGCTTGTTTTGACGGAATTATTTGGGAAAAGTATTTTAACCCCTTAAGGAAGGGTTTTTTAAAGCGTAGAATACGTGATTGTGAATCAATGGCCTATAGAACGAGAAACAATTTTATTGGGTCAAATAACGACGAAAATCTAGTTAAAAATGTCAATTTTCGATTTCACCCCCTTAAGCTTTTATTTAACAAAAATGAAATTTAAGGCGCATTTTCAATCAATTTTCTTTTTTATATTTTCCTCAAAGTGGGTCTTTTGTTAAAATACTTTTTAACCCCTTAAAGAAGGGTTTTATAAAGCGTGGAATACGTGATTGTGAATAAATGGCCTATAGGACGAGAAACAATTTTATTGGGTCAAATAACGACGAAAATCTAGTTAAAAATGTCAATTTTCGATTTCACCCCCTTAAGCTTTTATTTAACAAAAATATTGATCGAAATTTACGCGCATTTCCAATCAATATTCTTTTTTATATTTTCCTCAAAGTGGATCTTTTGTTAAAATACTTTGTAACCCCCTTAAAGAATGATTTTTTTCGATAGCTGAAATAATTTATGACCTGTTTATGGTAAATTGGGCGAACAACGATTTTCATCGTTTTTAGTTGAAAAATAACGATAATACGGTTTACATATATGACGAAGGGCCACGAATATCTTCAATGAGAATTCCGTCGAGGGGACGTCGAACGATCCATTTGGTAGAAAACTCCCTTTACTGACAGCTATAGGCACCCTGAACGCTATCAAAACACGCCGCCACGAAAACTTATATATTCGAAGTTTCGAGCTAAGTTCATCTGTATATCGCGTGTCCGGGGTTTAACCGAGGCCAAAAACCGCAGCCTATACTACGCATGCGTCTGAGAAAAGAATAACAAAGTGCGTGCAGCTAACAAGCTTGGGTAAAAATATTTCATCGGACGAAGCTTGGAAAGCATACGGAAATATATAGGGCTCGTTTGCGGCCATCGTGACGATACTAATTTCTGGTCTTGTATTTTCACGTTATATCTCTTATTCGTGCTGACGAAATATAACCTGTTTTCGTTCTTGTATATTAAGGGCATGACGTCGGTAATGACGATTGTGCAGTTTTGAGCTGCGAGTCACTACCGACGGATGGCGCCACTCTCGCTTCCTCGAAGCCTCGACATCATTTTTTTTTTTTATGGCTTTAGCAGACTGCCACCAAAACACCTTATCAACGAAGGTCATAAACCATGAGACGATAATAAATCATCAAATAAACGAAACATTCGAGATTACAGCTGTTGCTTTCGACCTGTAGACAAATATATTGATACTTGAGAACTCTCACTGCGCCACCTGTGAGAAAATCGCTGAACTGAATTTTCTCGACGGTCGATAAGATTTTGCGCTCTGGTGGTACACTTTTGTCACATGTGGAAAATTTTCAAAAGCCAATTTCTCTGCTATTTTTTTTCATAAAAATCGATTAAACAAAGCTCAAAATGTGTACTCTTCACCGCTTCAGAATCTTACGCTCGGCGAATTTGTGAAAGTGCAATTCAATGGAGTGTAGCTCGCAATTTCTCCCATGGTAACCACAAACTGCAAAATTTTTTTTCAAAATTTCGGAAAATTCCGGGCATGTTCTTCTTCGAGCAAGCCTCCTGAGTACACAAAAGAAATTTCATCCCAATCGGTTCAATGGTTTGGGAGAAATTGGCTTTTGAAATCTCGAGGTGGCCCACAGCGTGTTCGTCCTTCTCTTAATCAAAGACACGGGATTTCCCCTGCAATAACCATACATTTTTTTTTTCAAGATTTTGTAGTAGTGTGTAGTGGTCAGGATTGTTGCAATAAGGAAGTCCTTGATTAACAATAACTTTTACTAACTATCACTACATTTAACGTATCAAAGAAAGAACAAGAGAAATCTTGTCGCCAGTTAGAGGAGCGTTCTCCACTGGCGCGAAGCGGTTGAAGATTATTCTTATTATATAAGATGGTATGCCACCACAAGTGTGGCGTGTCGCCTAGAGTGCTCTGGAGTCAAGTCCCTAGGGGAAGTCTTCCCGGGCGACTAGGGATTGTTTTCGGCGACTGCCACTCTCTGAGATGATTTCTCTAGGATCGAAGCAGCCACAACCGAATCGGATCTAGGGAATTCTAAAGAATTTTCGACATCCTGAATTCTCATCTAGCGAGATTCGATGGTACTAGTGACCTGTCCAAATTGAAAGTGGCAGCACTGCGTGTAGGCGAATATTTTTCTCCGTTATGACGGCTTTCGCGGTATCGTCGATTTTGTCTTCGCCGCTATCAGTTATTTAAAATTGCGCAGAAATGTCCAACAAAGCATTAACAAGATCGACAACTTTACGAGAATTCAGAGTTCATCGTTTACACTTAGCGCATCGAGTGATAAACGAATAAGATCAAACCAGAAAACATAACCTCAAAAACTTTCGTTATGCGTTTTCTTCCCGGAAAAAAAAACGTTTTCATGAATTTTCATTGTTAGTTCAGAGACATTATGCAAAATTTGCCAAAGTGCTCGACGAGAAGTTTTCTCCCGAGAATTTTTAATCGCGTCGCTTATCAATCATGCAAAAACGAGACGACGCTCGAAAAACAGATTTTCAAGCTGTGCGACGGTACGGTCGTTCGGCATTATCGTCCGTTCACTTACAATGTAAGAAAATTATCATCCTTGTGATTTTCAATGTTTTTCTCGTATTTATAACCTAATTCGTTCGACATAACCTCAAAATTTATTTTCGCGGCGCAGGCGTATCGAAAGATTCGGACGGAATACCGAGCCGCCTGGAGTCTCTTGGAGCGTAGCGGGTTTGTCGTTACCTCCAAAGATTCGTGCTTCCGATACTTTGGCGGTTCGCCGACGAACAGGGCCGAGCAATCGTCGCCCGACAAAAGCGCCAGCAATACTCCTAAAGGATCCCAGCCGAAGGAATCGAAAGATCCGGAAGATCCTAAGGATAATCCACAAAAGAACGAAAATGAACAGAAAGCTTATATTCTCAAACTTCTCATGTTCGCCGTTTTCTCGTACGTCCTGTTCATTTATCCCCTTAACCGGATGTCCGACCGATCAGAGGTGAGCTCATCTCCATTTTTCTAGCTTCTATTTTTTTTCTTCGGCTTTTAGTATTTATTTTTTCAGCTTTTATTATTTATTTTCGACTTTTTATTATTTACGGCTTTTTTTATGTATTTATTTTTCAGCTTTTGTTGTTATATTTCTTTCGTCTATATTTCTTCCATTTATTAAGGTAGTACGCGCATTAACTTCACCATTAGAAACAAAATCGATTTGTTTTGTATTCTGTTATGTAGCGATTCAGAATTACGTCCGCAAAGAGCTTAATTTTTGGCTTTTATTTTCTTCGTTTATATTTCTTCCATTTATTAAGATAGTACGTGCATTAATTTCACCATTAGAAACAAAATTGATTTGTTTTGTATTCTGTAATGTAGCGATTCAGAATTACGACCGTACAAATTCAGTGTACCGCACCGAGGAAAATGATAGTAATTAATTTATGAAATCGATACCTTTAACGATATTCGAATTCGATATTATCAATCGAAGAGCTTAATTCTTGGCTTTGCTTGTTCAACGCACAGCCACTATACACGTGTACACTCGTGAATAAACGACGTTTGTTATGTTTTTCAGGAACAGTATTTGTTGCTATTTTAGTACTTCATTTTTTATCATAATAATTGAAAACGTTTATCACTAACGCTTCTTCTCAAATAATTATTTTCTTACGACGAATATTATTACGCTTAAATCTATATTGTATTTTGCTACTTTCAGATTCAAAAAATTATCGATATATTTAATAGTAAATTCGCGAGTAATTAATTCTATCGGTCCCATTCTCAGGCGTCGACATTTATATCGTGGAACGAGTTTGTCCACACGATGCTAGCGAAGGGCGAAGTCGAAGAGCTGATAGTAAAGCCAGAGTTCGATTGGGTAACGATAGTTCTGCACCAAGGCGCGGTGATAAAGGGTAGACCGAGTCCTCACAGAGTTTACCAGATGTTCGTATCGGACGCTTCGCGTTTGGAAGAAAAGCTTCGCGAAGCCGAAGCAGCTTTGGGTATTCGAGCAGGTCACGGAGTACCTATAGTTTACGAGAGGCGAAACGGTCTTATCCCAGCATTGGCTCTTCTCGCTATGGTCTATATCGTTATAAGTATCGTAACGCGCTTCAAGGGCAAAGCTTCCTCGTATTACACCGATATCTTCGGTAACATGACTCGCGCCAAGTTCACTCTGGTCGATCCCTTGACGGGAGGTGGAAAAGGTGTACGCTTCGCTGATGTCGCTGGTCTTAAAGAAGCTAAAATCGAAGTTATGGAATTTGTGGATTATCTTAAACATCCGGAGCGTTACAGGACACTCGGTGCTAAAGTGCCTCGAGGTAAAATAACTGCGACAAACTTTTGATGAATATTTTCATGAAAATCGATACAAGATTATGAAAATGCTGCGTAGCTAAAATTAGGATCTCGAGCTTATCTCTTCGATTTCACAATGTTCTCATTCCTATATCAGACTTTAGCGATACGCTCGGAAAGGTTAGGTTCGACATTTCTTTGACCTTGGAAACATTGTTTTCTCGTAATATAACCTCTTTTTCCTAAAAATTGAAATCATAATATCTTCTAATTAGTACAATTGCAAATTATCAGGTGCTTACATGAAAATCTATAAAAGATGATGAAAACGCTACGTAGCTAAAATTAGGATCTTTAGCCGTAAGCTTATCTCTTCGATTTCACAATTTTCTCATTCCTATATCAAACTTTAGCGATACGCTCAGGAAGGTTATGTTCGACATTTCTTTGACCTTGGAAACATTGTTTTCTCGTAATATAACCTCTTTTTCTAAAAATTGAAATCATAATATCTACAAATAAGGAAAATTGCAAATTATCAGGCGCTCTCCTGCTCGGTCCTCCAGGATGTGGAAAAACGATGTTAGCAAAAGCGGTCGCTACTGAAGCGAACGTGCCATTTCTCTCGATGAACGGATCGGAGTTTATCGAGATGATCGGTGGTCTAGGAGCGGCAAGAGTGCGAGATTTGTTCAAGGAAGGTAACAAGAGAGCGCCTAGTATAATTTACATCGACGAGATCGATGCTATCGGAAAGCAACGCTCGGGTTCGAGACCGGGTATGAGTCGTGGATCGACCGAATTCGAACAAACGTTGAATCAACTTCTCGTCGAAATGGACGGTATGGCGTCGAAAGAAGCCGTTATCGTTCTCGCGTCCACCAACAGAGCGGAAGTTCTCGACAAAGCTCTGTTGCGACCCGGACGCTTCGATAGACATATACTCATAGATTCGCCAACCCTTGATGAACGCAAACAGATATTTGAACAACATCTGAAAGGAATTGTCCTCGAGAAGACACCAGATGCATACTCGGAACGCTTGGCACAGCTGACTCCTGGTTTTAGTGGTAATTACTCAGGTTGAATAAGTTCTTGCTGTTTTCGAACTTTTTTCAGTGCTATCCGATGTTGAATAAGTTCTCGCTGTTTTCGAACTATTTTTAGTGGTAATTGCCGATGTTGAATAAGTTTTAGTTGTTTTCGAACTGTTTTCAGCGAGAACTTATTCAACCTCCCAGATGTATCGGGTTCCAAGCGTTATCACGAAAAAACAGCGAGAACTTATTCAACCCAGTAGAATAAATCGGCGATGAAGTATTTTATCCATATAGCTAATACTAAAGCTTCCGTGATGATTGATCTTGAATGAATTTGAATACATGAATGAATTTGAATGAATGAATGAATTTGAATGAATGAATGAATTTGAATGAATGGACGAATTTGAATGAATGAACGAATTTGAATAAATGAACGAATTTGAATGAATGAATGAATTAGAATGAATGAATGAATAAATTTGAATGAATGAATAAATGAATTTGAATGAATGAATGAATGGATAAATTTGAATGAATAAATTTGAATAAATAAATTAGAATGAATGAATTTGAATGATTGAATGAATTTGAATGAATAAATTAGAATGAATTAATGAATGGATGAATTTGAATGAATAAATTTGAATGATTGAATGAATAAATTAGAATGAATGAATGGATGAATTTGAATGAATGAATGAATGAATTTGAATGAATGAATGAATGAATTTGAATGAATGAATGCATTTGAATGAATGAATTAGAATGAATGAATTTGAATGAATAAATTAGAATGAATGAATTTGAATGAATTTTCGTTACCAGGAGCGGATATAGCGAACCTTTGCAACGAGGCAGCTCTCCACGCCGCTCGATACAAGAAGAAAATGGTGGATGCGAGTGATTTGTCTTACGCGATAGATCGAACGATCGGAGGCACTGAAAAGAGAAGCCAAACGATGTCTCCAACCGAGAGGCGAGTCGTCGCTTATCACGAAGCTGGTCACGCTCTCGTCGGATGGCTCCTCGAACACACCGAAGCTCTGCTCAAAGTAACCATCGTTCCACGCACAAATATGACTCTCGGTTTCGCTCAGTACACACCCACCGATCAGAAATTGTACAACCGGGAAGAGCTCTTCGACAGAATGTGCATGGCACTCGGTGGTCGTGTCGCCGAAAGTTTGACCTTCAATCGTATCACTACCGGGGCACAAAACGATCTTTCGAAAGTCACGCAAATGGCTTACGCTCAAATACAAGTTTACGGGATGAACTCCAACGTTGGTCTTGTCTCGTTCGATCCGGAACAACTCAAAGAAGTAAGGAATCTGTCAGAAGAAGATTATGCTTGATAATTGTTATAGGATTGGTTAATGTTATCTATGGTTTGACAGAAATCGAAAAAACCGTTCAGCAAGAAATTCGGCAATCTTATGGACGCCGAAGCTCGACAGTTGATCGCCGAAGCTTATAGGAGAACGGAACAAGTCCTGAAGGACAACGCGGACAAGTTGGAACTCGTACGTGAATTTTGTTTTTTTTTTTACTTCGATTTTGAATCGTTTAGAGCATGGAGATTAGAGGATTGGATTTGTTTGGGTTTGGGTTTGTTTGGGTTTGGGTTCGTTAGGGTTTGGGTTTGTTAGGGTTTCAGTTTGTTTGGGTTTGGGTTCGTTAGGGTTTGGGTTCGTTAGGGTTTGGGTTTGTTAGGGTTTCAGTTTGTTTGGGTTTGGGTTTGTTAGAGTTTCAGTTTGTTTGGATTTGCGTTCGTTTGGGTTTAGATCTGTGTTTGGGTTCGTTAGAGTTTCATTTTGTTTGCGTTTGGGTTCGGTTGGGATCTTTTTTGTGTTTGGGTTTGGATTCATTTGGATTTGGATCCTCTTGGGTTCGGGTTTGGATCTTTTTGGGTTTGTTTGGGTTCGGTTAGGTCTGGATCTTTTTTGATTCGTTTGGGTTTGGATCGTTTTGGATTCGTTTGGGTTTGGTTCTTTTTGAGTTCGGGTTTGGATTCGTTTGGTTTTGGGCTTGTTTGGGTTTGAATTTGTATGGGTTTGGGTTTGTTTGGGTGACACTGGAAGAATAAAAAAAACAAGATTACGGTTGATAATTCGTCGATTTCGATCGCTCAGCTCGCGGAATCGCTTCTCACTCGAGAAACCCTGAGCTACGAGGACGTAGTCCAGCTGATCGGTCCACCGACTTTCGGAAAGAAGCGATTGATCGATCCGGCGGATTTCGAAAGATCGCTACAGGAAACTTCACAACCGGAAACGCTGCCGTCAACACCGTTACCTAGATCACCGACCGAGCCTGAGATCTAAAAATCGTACGTGCAGTTTTCTTCCCTCCCTCCCTCTCCTTCCCTCGTCTTTACACGAAACCGCAATTTTGTAAAATAACCTATATATCGTTGATATCGATCGGTTCTGTAGTCGAATTACATCCTCGCATAATTGAAGATACGTTAGACGTTACTTTATTTCCTATTTCCCGTAAGTGTTCTGCGTGATCGACGGAAGATAACGAGGCGTTACCGACGGTCGGTAAAGAAGAAAAATAACCTATAAATTCGCGCAAGGCGTTCGAATCAGGATTTGGGGGGGAAGGAGTAAAAATATATGTTTTTTTTATTTTCGGATCGTTCAAAAAATATTGAAAACTTTGGATTTATCGAATATCGAAAAAAAAACGGATTTTCAAAATCGTTGAAAAACGTACTCGAACGTACGCACAGACACACTCATATATATGTATTTAGGTGTGAAACTAAATATATTTCGTTTAAAATAAAAATGAATAAAGTCATCTCTTGTACAGTAAGTTTAACGAGGGTTTGGGGAGGGGGAGAGGGCTTCTCCTCGTCCCCAATCGAATTACTTGGACAATATTCATCGTTTCTTCGTTCAGCGTGGTTTACCCCAAGCGTTCGAAGGATACGGCCCGATTATTTCTAAATTCGCGTTCAGTCGCCTGCTGAGATGAAAGCGGGGGGCCTATGAACCGGCGAAATATTTGCCAAATGGAATACCAAGTCGATGGCACCGTTCGGCGATCGCTTCGTAAACTTCTAGGAGGCAGTAAGCGTCGAGAGCTGTAAGGTTGTTCTTCGTCATTTAACGGAAATTGAGAGTGATGAGAATTTGATGAATGAATTGAATGAATGAATTTTAGTGAATGAATTTTAGTGAATGAATGAATTTTAGTGAATGAATGAATTTTAATGAATGAACGGATTTGAATGAATGCACGAATTTTAATGAATGAATGAATTTGAATGAATGAATGAATTTGAATGAATGAACGAATTTGAATGAATGAACGAATTTGAATGAACGAATGAATGAATTTTAATGAATGAATGAATGAATTTTAATGAATGAATGAATGAATTTTAATGAATGAATGAATGGATTTGAATGAATTTGAATGAATGAATTTTAATGAATTTTACTGAATGAATTTTAATGAATATTAATGAATGAATTTTAATGAATTTTAATGAATGAATGAACGAATGAATGAATGAATGAATGAATTTTAATGAATGAATTTGAATGAATTTGAATGAATGGACGAATTTGAATGAATCAATGAATTTCAATAAATGAACGAATTTGAATGAATGAATTAGAATGAATGAATGAATGAATTGGAATGAATGAATGAATTTGAATGAATGAATGCATTTGAATGAATGGACGAATTTGAATGAATCAATGAATTTCAGTAAATGAACGAATTTGAATGAATGAATGAATTAGAATGAATGAATGAATTTGAATGAATGAATAAATTTGAATGAATGAATGAATTTGAATGAATGAATGAATTTGAATGAATGAATAAATTTGAATGAATGAAATTGAATGAATTTGACTAAATGAATAAATTTGAATGAATGAATGAATTTGAATGACTGAACGAATTTGAATGAAAATTGAATGAATTTGACTAAATGAATGAATTTGATGAAAAAATCTAATATTACCGGCGTAAGTGATCTGGCTCTCTCTGAGAGGTCTCCGCTCCCAATTGGAGAATTGGTCGGCCTTGTTCAGTCTATGACCGAGGCACACCTCGACCAGTTTGCTGAGGCTCTTCTTGGAGAAACCGTCGTCTCCCTTGTACGGAAATACGAAATTGCGATCTCTCGTCAAGTTTTTCCAAACGTTTAGAAGATCAACGTAGTCGTCACCGTGGGCCTTTACGTTCGAGAGTACCGGCAAACTCTCGTGGATCATTGCAATGTCGTGGGCCAATCCGAAACCTTTGATTCGTTTCCGTTATCGTTCTCATTGCTGTTTTTTCTCCCCCCGAACTGTTTAGACTTTTCTAAAAATGTTGGAACAAACCCAAACAAACTCACCGAGCTTTACGATATTCTTATTCTTGAAGAGAACCTGACCCATTCTCGTCCAGAGATCGTCGTAAGACTTTCCAACTGCTATCACGTCGAATATGTATACCGTAGACTCCGTCGCTATTTGTATCAGCGCAACTGCGTTCTGCTTGAACCCTGATTATCAAAATGGAGGAATTGACAAATATCACATCTGCTTTATTTTTTTACGACGTTTTACTCATTTATTGAACAGTCGTTACTCGTTGGCAGGATTCTAATTTGAATCTTGGAAAAAATTCGTAGCAATTTTTTATTACATTTGAATTTATTGAATTTTTGAAAACTTTTTTTCAAATAAAAAAATTCAACATTCAAAGTTTTGAACCTAAAAAATTCGAAGTATCAAATGTAACATAATTAATAATTAAAAATCTATAAATATTCAAAGTTTTAAATTTGAAAAAAATCAAAGTTTCAAACCTAAAAAAATTCGAAGTTCCAAATGTTGAAATATTCAAAGTTTCACGTGTAAAAAATTCAAAGTTTTAAATCTGAAAAAATTCAAAGTTTCAAACTTAAAAAAATTCGAAGTTCCAAATGTTGAAAAATTCGAAGTTCCAAGTGTAAAAAATTCAAAGTTTTTAATCTGAAAAAATTCAAAGTCTGAAACCTAAAAAAATTCGAAGTTTCAAATGTTGAAAAATTCAAAGTTTTTAATCTAAAAAAATTCAAAATTTCAAACCCAAACAAATTGAAAGTTTCAAATGCAAAAAAAAAATTCGAATTTACAAAGACTAAAATGTAAAAAATCTGTTTTCTATTCAAATCTTAAAAAATCTCGGAACTTTTTTACATTTCGTAGGCTTTCGTTTTTTTACATTTTTATCATCCGGTAAACATCGCTGATTAAGCGTAAGTAAATTGATTTTTTTTTTGTGATTGTATATCGTTAATAACGAAAACTTACCAAAGCTGGG
This sequence comes from Ophioninae sp. B BG-2022a, assembly GCA_030522765.1. Lineage (NCBI taxonomy): Eukaryota > Metazoa > Arthropoda > Insecta > Hymenoptera > Ichneumonidae > Ophioninae sp. B BG-2022a. Next base: position 13,350 of record JAPYZJ010007116.1, read on the forward strand.
TTTCCATTCGGCGTCGATGCCAACGATTTCAACGCCGACCAGACCCTCCATCAAAAACTCATTGAACAATCTCGAACTGTCGACGACTCTGACCCGGTCTCTCGGCAAACACAATTTGTGATAAGTAGCGTTCCGCTCGTAGGATACTTCCCCATCGTCTTCCGTGCTTCCGCTGGCGCCACAGTTTTGCTCTGGAAACGAAACTCGTTATTCGAATCCTCTTCGATCAGATTCCAATTATACACCTTTCATATAAGTTCGAACGCACACAGAGTGTATCGATAATTTTTGGAATTTGAAAATTGTGTAGCATGTCACGAAAAAAAACACGAAAAAATATTCCGGATAAAATATCACACGACGAAACAACACCCGAACAGATCATGATGGTTTGGGTTCGTTTGGGTTTGTTTCCATGCGTTTGGGTTCGTTTGGGTTCGTTTCCATGCGTTTGGGTTCGTTTGGGTTCGCTTCCATGCGTTTGAGTTCGTTTGGGTTTGTTTCCATGTGTTTGGGTTCGTTTGGGTTCGTTGCCATGCGTTTGAGTTCGTTTGGGTTTGTTTCCATGTGTTTGGGTTGGCTTGGGTTTGTTTCCATGTGTTTGGGTTTGCTTGTGTGTATTTAGGTTTGTTTCCATGTGTTTTTGTGTGTTTGGGTTTGTTTCCATGTGTTTTTGTGTGTTTGGGTTTGTTTCCATGTGTTTTTGTGTGTTTGGGTTTGTTTCCATGTGTTTGTGTGCGTTTGGGTTTGTTTCCATGTGTTTGGGTTCGTTTGGGTTCGTTTCCATGTGTTTGTGTGCGTTTGGGTTTGTTTCCATGTGTTTGGGTTCGTTTCATTGTGTTTGTGTGCGTTTGGGTTTGTTTCCATGTGTTTGGGTTCGTTTGGGTTCGTTTCATTGTGTTTGTGTGCGTTTGGGTTTGTTTCCATGTGTTTGGGTTCGTTTGGGTTCGTTTCCATGTGTTTTTGTGTGTTTGGGTTTGTTTCCATGTGTTTGTGCGCGTTTGGGTTTGTTTGGGTTTGCGCGGCTTCCTGAGGATATTTTACTGTCGTAATGTTTTTTCGTCTGATATTTTGTCCTTGGTGTTTCATCGTCTTGTCAGATCACATGGAGCCAAAAATTAGACACCGACAAATTACCGTCTGTCCTCTTCGATTTCATACCAATTAGCCATTTTACGAATAGTTTGAACTAAGTATATAAAATGAAGGAGTTCAGGCTCGAATCAACGTACCATCGGAAGACTCTGTCGTTTTGACCTTCTGCAGGCCCCAAGGCCACTTGTCTTTCGGTATCTCATAAGTTTGTGCCCAATAAAGAGCTTCCTCGCTGTCCCTCATCGAGTGCAATTGTTTAACGAGATTCAACTGAAGTTTTTCGTTTGCGCCGACGGCCTCGCGTGCCATTTCTCTCCAGCTTTCTCCTCCTGGAAGACGCGACGCGTTTTTCTTCGTAAATTTCGTATTTTCGTACATTTCACCGATTTGGCGAGAGAGGCATTTAAACGATGACGTCACTCACGAAAAGTACGATCGAAGCAATGTTTCGAAATCAAAAAGTGCAACGCCTCCTCGCCGTTCTTCTGATTAGCGTTCGGATACTCGCTCGTCGACAAATTGTAAAGCTTGGCCAATCGGAATACCAGTTTGTACATTGCTCGATGCTGGATCGTCGACATGTTCACGCCGGGTATATCGTTGTCCCTGAAATCATCGAGTTTACATCGGAATTCTCATCGATGAACTCTAACACCCATTTCTGTGTAAATATATATGTATATATACGTATACAGGATGGATTGATAACTATCAGCACCTTGGGTATGTTCAAAACTCGACGGTTCACGGAAATCTTTGCTTGAATGGAATCGATAGAGAAGTCATGAAAGAGAAGCTTAAAACGAGCTCAACGACCTATAAATCAAGGTCATTTAACGTTATTGAAGGTTATTAAAGGTAATTGAAGGTTACTGAAGGTCATTGAACATAATTGAAGGTCATTGAAGATCATTGAACGTTATTGAAGGCCATTGAACGTTATTGAAGGTCATTGAACGTTATTGAAGGTCAGTGAACGTTATTGAAGGTCGTTGGACGTTATTGAAGGTCATTAAACGTTGTTGAAGGTAATTGAACGTTATTGAAGGTCATTGAACGTTATCGAAGGTCATTGAACGTTATTGAAGGTCATTGAACGTTATCGAAGGTCATTGAACGTTATTGAAGATCATCGGACGTTATTGAAGGTCTTTGAACGTTATTGAAGGTTATTGAAAGTTATTGAAGGTCATTGAACGTTATCGAAGGTCATTGAACGTTATTGAAGATCATTGGACGTAATTGAAGGTCATTGAACGTTATTGAAGGTCATTGAACGTTATTGAAGGTCATCGAACGTTGTTGAAGGTCATTAAACGTTATTGAAGGTCATTGAACGTTATTGAAGGTCATTGAACGTTATTGAAGGTCATTGAACGTTTCTGAAGGTCATTAAACGTTGTTGAAGGTAATTGAACGTTATTGAAGGTCATTGAACATTATTGAAGGTGATTGAACATTGTTGAAGGTCATTGAACGTTATTGAAGGTCATTGTCGATTTTTTAAGAATATTGAAGGTTATTGAAGGTCATCGGAAGTCACTGAAGAATATTGAAGATCATTGAAGGTCATTGAAAGTACAAAGGAGAGGATCGCCCCAATCGTGCAATTTCATTTCAGCCAATATTTCTGTCAACAATATCCAAAAAGATATCCAAGCTGCTAATAGTTATTGATCCACCCTGTATATAGAAACATTTATATGCATATATATGTGTGTGTGTGTATGTATATTCACTCGATAAACTCGTGCAACGTTTGACGCATGTTTTTTCCCAGTCCGATCAAACCGTCCAAATAATTGACGAGATTCTTCTGCAGGGATTTGTGCTCGGCTACGAAATGCTCGACTATGAACATTTTATCTTGCACTATCAAGGGCAGTAGCAACGTTTCTGGTTTTCCAAAATGTTGCTGGACACCTATTATTATCGCGTGTTGCGCGGCCACCTTGTACTTCCGCTCGCGTATGAGAGCCTGCAGAAAGAAAAAAGGAAGAAATGCCCTTTTTATCAAATTTTGTTACCACGTGTGATATTTTCGGACACTCGATCGAAATAATGATATTTTTGTTTCGTCGTACCTCTAACGCTGGAACGAAAAGTTCAGCGTGGCTGTTGAACTCGTATACCTTTGCGACCAACGTCATAAGACGGTTGTTCTTTTGTTTGCTCACTAATCTAAAAGCTGCCAGCTTCGTCGCTGGATCTAGGTACTTTGAGTAGGGCTTGCTCTGGTTCGTCAACCATTTTCTGAAATCCTCCACGACTGCGAAAGTGAAGTTTGTTCAAAATTTGTTTCCGGATACTAAGATATTCTAGAAATTGAGCAATTTTTAGAATCTATTAGCATTTAGAAATTTAGCAATTTTTAGAATTTATTAGCGTTTATAAATTTAGCAATTTTTAGAATTTCTTGGCGTTTAGGAATTTAGTAATTTTTAGAATTTCTTGGCGTTTAGGAATTTAGCAATTTTTAGAATTTCTTAGCATTTGGAAATTGAGCAATTTTTCGAATTTCTCAGAATCTAAAAATTGAGCAATTTTTAGAATTTCTCAGAATCTAAAAATTTAGCAATTTCTAGAATTTCTTGGCATTGAGAAATTTAGCAATTTCTAGAATTTCTTAGCATCTAGAAATTTAGCGATTTCTAAAATTTCTTAGCATCTAAAAATTTGGAAATGTCTAGAATTTTTTAGCATCTAGAAATTTCTAGAATTTCTTAGCATCTAGAAATTTAGCAATTTCTAGAATTTCTTAGCATCCAGAAATGTAACAATTTCTAGAATTTCTTAGCATCTAAAAATTTCGCAATTTCTAGAATTTCTTAGTATCTAAAAATTTTGCAATTTCTAAAATTTCTTAACATCTAGAAATTTAGCAATTCCTAAAATTTCTTAACATCTAGAAATTTAGCAATTTCTATAATTTCTTAACATCTAGAAATTTAGCAATTTCTAGAATTTCTTAACGTCTACAAATGTAGCAATTTCTATAATTTCTTAACATCTAGAAATTTAGCAATTTCTAGAATTCATCATTACGCTGACCAATCATTATCTTAGAAAAAGAAAATGAATTTTTCACGAACCCGTAAGCGCCAGAGATGCTTTTGGCCTGATATTGTGGAAGTCGCAGGTATTGACGAGAATTCTCAACGCCGAGAGGTGAGGATTGGGACTCGTGTCGAAATAATCGGTGAGAACGTTCGTCACCGTTTCGCTCTTTTTCCCTGAACGAGACCGAGAAATCTTACTATCAAGAAACAGCTAAGCGCATTTTACGATATTTCAAAAAGCAACCTATTTCACAAGAAATGTTATGCCGGGACGTGAAATTTTGGAATCATTAATAATTATAATTATTCTTATCATTACTGATCATAACTAAAATTATTACGAATTAATAAATGATTATATAACTTAAAACTTAATTGATTAATTTAACTTTAAAACTGAATTAATTCGCAAAATCTTTAACTTTGACGTTTATCGCGTTGATTTTGATAACACAGGACAGTTTGAGAAATACAAAGCTTTTGCCACTTACAAACTGCCCAGATGGAATGCAAATTATCTAACCATATCTTCGTCTCTGGATCCAGAGTGCGGTAGAAAACCAAATCGTCGTCGACTTGTGTATCTTCGCACACCGTTCGCTCCGGGGTAAACTCGGCAGTTCCGGAGCTTGCGAAATCCATTATCACCTATTCGCAAAAATTGAGAATCATCGAAATAAACGAAAGTTAATTATTCGTTGTCGGCCGAAGGAAAAATCTCACCGGATATTGCCAAGCTGTACATTTCCTTCCAATTCTTATTCCCAATATTATAAAAAATTATATGATAATCCTCAATAATTGTAAATCGCTAAAAACTTAAAAATTACGTTTACGATTTCCGCACCTCAATTTTCAAAAGGTCTAAATCCCAATAATTTCTTCGGTAACTCCAGGGCTCTTCCAAAGGGTCGACAAAAGGCGGAAAGCGAAAGCCAGTGGATGGCAGCTTTCGGCCGGAGAGCGACGACTTAGGAAGCAAAAATGTCTGAAAAGCCAAAAAGAGCGGAAAGACGTCCGCCGAGATGCGATTTTTCAGGGAGAAAATGTCGGAACGGCGGTTGAAGAGAAACGCTGCTGAAAAGACTAAAATCTCGAACGCATCTACAAAACTTTTGAAAAAATTTTTCAAAAAGCCTTCCAGAGAACTACCAAAAAAGACAACGATGAACGTTCCCAACGAAAAGATGCCAGAAATTCCGCAGCCTAAAGAAGCTTCCGAAAAGCTGGGTTCTACCGAAGAAAGTTCAGATCTAACCGTAAAAGCTCAAACATTAACCTCTGAGATGCGAGTTCTACCGAAGAATAATGAAAGACCACGGATTGTAAAGCGATACTTTAAAAAGTTCCAAAAAGTCTTTGGCGACAAGGACCAAAACCAAATATCCAAAATTGCGACTGTCATCGTAACCCAAACAAACCCAAACGTGATCGATTTCAGTTGATGGAATTTGTTTGGGTTTGTTTGGGTTTGGTGAAAAAAACGCGTATTGAAACCAAATTGCCAAAATTGCGACTGTCATCGTAACCCAAACAAACCCAAACGTGGTCGATTTCAAATGATTGAGTTTGTTTGGGTTTGATAAAAAAAACAACGCGTATTGAAACCAAATTGCCAAAATTGCGACTGTCATCGTAACCCAAACAAACCCAAACGTGATGGATTTCAGTTGGTGGAATTTGTTTGGGTTTGTTTGGGTTTGATGAAAAAAAACGCGTATTGAAATCAAATTGCCAAAATTGCGACTGTCATTGAAATCCAAACAAACCCAAACGTGATTCAGTTGATGGAGTTTGTTTGGGTTTGTTTGGGTTTGACGAAAGAGCGTATTTGTAATTATATATGTATATACATATGTTACATATACATATACGATGATATACATTTATACAAATATATGTATATATATATACATATATGTAATCGTATTTATTCATATATATATATATATGTATATACTTTGCTACCTGGAAGACGTTGCAACGTTAAACTGGCAGTTCTCGTATTCTATGTCCGGTGCGACGAGAGATTTGTCGATGTTTCGTCCGAATACTGGAATCTCCACGTTCTTTCTTTCTCTTTCCCCCTTTATCTCAAACGGGTGAATGAACGAAGAGCGAAAATTTTCCACGACGATTTCGCGACCGCGGAACTTTGGTGGACATTTTTGCGAATATTTTAGAGAATACAGTTGTATATGTATAGGTTATATTTTATCATATATATAGATATATGATTTTCCGCCGTGTCCTCTACGACAAACCGATTGGGAAAAGCGCTCACGCCCGTCTGCTTGTTTTACACGGCGGATCATATGTTTTTTTTTCACCGATGCGCGCGGCCGTACGGACTGCGGTTGCGAGCATGCGCAGTAGAGCGATCATAAAGCTCCGTTCACAAAGTTCTCGATACGTCGGTAATGAAAATTGTGCAGTTTTGAGCTGCGAGTCACTACCGACGGACGGCGCCACTCTCGCTTCCTCGAAGCCTCGACATCATTTTTTTTTATGGCTTTAGTAGACTGCCACCAAAACACCTTATCAACGAATGTCTGAACCATGAGACGATAATAAAATCATCAAATAAACGAAACATTCGAGATTACAGCTGTTGCTTCCGACCTGTAAAAAAATATATTGATACTTAAGAACTCTCACTGCGCTATCTGTGAGAAAATCGCTGAACTGAATTTTCTCGACGGTCGATAAAATTTTGCGCTCTGGTGGTGCACTTTTGTCACATGTGGAAAATTTTCAAAAGCCAATTTCTCTGCTATTGTTTTCATAAAAATCGATGAAACAAAGCTCAAAATGTGTACTCTTCATCGCTTCAGAACCTTATGCTCGGCAAATTTGTGAAAGTGCAATACAATGGAGTTTCTTCGAGCAAGCCTCCTGAGTACACAAAAGAAATTTCATCCCAATCGGTTCGATGGTTTGTGAGAAATTGGCTTTTGAAATTTCGAGGTGGCCCACAGCGTGTTCGTCATACGAACATCGACATAACCTCACAAATGTTCCAAATCCGTTTTCTCGGCTTCGATTAAGTTTACAGCGAAAAATCGAGCATCAGTCTTTGTAGAATTCATAGAGACAAAAATAGATACTTAAATTCTACTATAAAAATGTTTCGTCATTGAGAAATAGCGATTCAAAAGTTTCGACTATTTCTCTCCCACTCGTGTGTCACGTGGTACATCCTAAGTGAGAGGATAAGTTTTCGGTTAAGAACTCAGTCGGTAATGCCGTTTGTACTATACCTCGGGAATTTCTTTGGGTTTGTTTATAACAATTTAATATTGCAAAATTAATGTCTTTGAGTTTATTCGTTGTAATTATTTAATATTTAAAAAATTCCAGCTCAGATTGGACCATGGACATACTTAGATGCAAATACGAATATTTTTATCAATGTGGATGCACCTTAACCTCAATGTCGCGAAACAGCTATCGATAGGAACAAGAGCGTAAGTAAAAGTTACCAAACTTTGTATTATTTTGAAATAACGCGATTCTCTTCGTGTTAATAAGTGATCCTTTGTTACACGGGGCTTGGAATCACCTTCAGTCGTTCTTCGTTGTCTTCTTTTCAAGACTTTCCAAAAAAAACACTTTTATCAACGTCGAACGATTTTTGTACAAAAGTTTTGATTCTTTTCATAGAAGTGACTCGAATGATGATTATCATTCCCCAGAGAATCTTCGCAGTACAAACTTAGCGTACAGTCTGTTGGAACGAAATCTTTTTTCGTGTTGATGGCAAAGCCCACGTAACCTTAAAGCCATGAAGCCGACCGAATTACCGGATGGCTGGACTGTCCAAATTTCTAAAAGCTTACCCAACAGAGTTTATTACTTCAACACGAAAACTAACAAATCCTCCTGGGAATTCCCAATCGAGTCGACGAATAATTCCGTAAGTTTTACGATTTCGCAAAAACTTAAAGTTGAGATTTGCAACCGATGAGATTGAGGTTATGTTTCGATGTTTTTCAACGTTTTGGAACTGCCGATTCAACCGTTCTATCTCATTTCATTTTACTTACGTTTATCGCGTTTTATTGGAAACGATTTTTACGATTTTTGAGGTTAGGTTGAACAATTTTGGGCTCAAGCAATTTTTTGAAAATTTTCGGAATTCGACAAACCCAAACAAAGGTATTTTGGTTGAAACTTTTGTTTTGGCTTGTTTGGGTTTGTTTGGGTTCATAAAATACATTTTTTGGCGACATACTTTGGGTTTGCGTTCGAAGTGAGATTAGGATGATGAAACGCTTTTATTGGACGCCGTTTGACCTTTGTTGAAAGTTTCCGATGGCTTTTATCACACCCAAACGTCTATGAATTTTTGCTGATTCAAGCGAAATGTCCTTTTCCTTCCAATTCTTATTTGTATTATTATCGAAAATTCGATAATCCTCGATTTTTGTAAATCGTTGAAAAAGGCTTAAAAATAGTTTTCGCGTTCTTTAAAATAGTTCTTTTCCAAAAGTTCGAAATCCGAATAGTTTATTTGGTAACTTCAGGGCTCTCCCAAAATGTCAACAAAAGGCAAAAAGCGAAAGCCAACGGAAGACGGCGATTCCAGCCAAAGAGCTACGACTCCTGAAACGGAAGCACCTAAAAAGGCAAAATCCGAGGATCGTAAATTCCTAAAAGCTAAGCGTAGCGAAAAATCGTCTATCGCGCAGGAAAAGACAGTTTCCGTTCACAAGCCGAAAGATACTCCGCAAATGCAAGTTTTGCGGGAGAAAATGGCCGAGCGGCAGTTGAAAGGAAACGCAATTAAAAAAGCCAAAATCCTGAGTGGATGTAAAGAACTTTCGGTGGAGATTTCTAAAGATCCTTCCAGGGAACTTCCAACGGAAACGATGGAAGTTCCCAAAGAAAAAACGCCGGAAATTCCGCAGCTTGAAGAAGCTTCCGATGAGCCGGGTTCGGTCAAAGGGAATTCAGAATTGGCTACGAAAGCTCAAACTCTAACCCCTCAAATGCGAGTTCTCTTGGAGAAAATGAAAAGTCGCGTTTCGAAAGGGACTTCTTTAAAAGGTTCCAGAAAGTCTTTGGCTAAGATCGAAACGGCGCCGTTACAAAAACCACGAACGAGATCCGTGGGCTCCGAAGAAACTTTGGCGAATTCCGATCAGTCCGTTAGAAGAAGTTTGCGTACGAGTAATTTGGGAAGAGATAAGAGCGTTGTACAAGCGACGAAAGAAGAATCTCCCACGAAAGACTCGACAAAAGAAAAAACGCCGAGGTTAGGTAGAAGCGCCAAGAAAAACTTGGCTCACGATAGATTGCAGAAATTGCGCGATAGTTTGACCAACGAGCAAGAAAAGATTGAATCGGAATCCAGGATTCCGCGTCTCAGGGATTCTTCCGATAACGAAAGTCAAAGTCCGTTACCCAACATTCACGCTAACGAGGAACCAACGAAGCTTCTGCGCCAACGCTTGTGCTACGACAGCGAGCGACGAATAAAGAAAAACGAAGGACCTGACGATTCGTTCTGCGAAGAAATGGAGTGGGAACCTATCGAAGACGAGAAGATTATGCGAGAGATCCAAGTCGTCCGCACGCATATTGGGAATATTCCAGGGTCGCCGACCTCGATGGAAATTTCTTCTAATCAAAGGTACGGGAAGTTTATTGTAAACTGAAATTTCGTATTACGCTGCGACAAAAACTGACTGGCCGGTTCGTTGAAAATTTAATGTAAAGTTTCAATTGTTCGAAGTTAACGATTCGGCGTTTCGTTTGGTATATTAAAAAAGGGAAGGAAAAGATAGCAAGTTTTTCCGCTATTTTCTGCCGAAAGACATGGAAAAATTAACAGTTTTCAGTCATTCTAGTTTAGTTAAAAATTAAATAAAAACGAATAGATTTCTTCACAGTTTCAAAGTTGAATCTTGTGTTGTAATTTTGAATTTGAAAAATTATGGATAGAAAAGTTTCGAATTTTCAGCTTTGGTATATCACTAGATTGAACTAGAATATTCACAGGACATGCAAAATTATAAAAATAGCGGCGATGAAAAGGAAGAAAAAAATTGAACGTTTTTTCACTGATTCTTCGCCAAAAAAATGTAGTAAAAATCTAAAATGTAAAAATAATGCTAGTTACGTGAAAAAATCTAAATCTAAAAATAATTTTTATAGTCTAAAAATTAAAAAATAATCTAATAATCTAAAAATTAAAAAATAATCTAATCTAAAAATTAACAAATAATCTACTAATCTAGAAATTAAAAAATAATCTACTAATCTAAAAATTAAAAAATAATCTAAAAAAACTAAATCTAAAAACAATTCTAGTTATCTACAAATCTAATAATAATTCTGATAATCCAAAAATAATTCTATTTGAAAGTTTCAACGTTGAATCCTGTTTGAATAAACGTTTTTCGTCAAAAAAAAAGCTTCGCCGGGAACAGTTTGGATCTGCCGGACGGTCGTAGCGAGCAAACGCCTAAGCTTTCGCTTTACATAGTGGTCGACACGAACGTGTTTCTTTCGAACCTGGTAGCAGTGGAGGAAGCTCGAGACGTGGTATTTCGTAATTACGGGCTCCCATTGATCGTGGTACCATGGACGGTATTGCGAGAGTTGGATTTCATAAAGGATGACAAATCGATGTCGAGGCCGGAGAGTTTGAGGGCAAAAGCTCGTCAAGCGGTGCGATTTCTTCATCACCACTTTTCTTCTCGACATCCACGTATCCTAGGACAAACGCCGTTGGACGTTTCCAATAACAAGCAAAAATTCGAACGCGAGTGTCCCGACGACGAGATACTTCAGGTTTGCCTTCAAATACGAAGTTCCGAGCACAACGTAGTTCTACTCTCGTACGACAAGAATCTCTGCAACAAAGCTATGGTACACGATTTGGTGACCTTGGGACGCAACGATCCTCTGGAAAAAGTCGATTATCTTCACACCAGCGACGCGAAGAACGACTCCTTCCTGACCCTTCATTTGCAAGGCGAGGAAAGGGATCCTGCGAGTTTGCCGATGTACATAAGGGAACTGAGGAAAGCCGATGAATACTTAACAGAAGCTAAAGAACTTCTCCTCTCATTTATGACAGTGGTAATTATGATTAAAAGTCACTGAAAGAAAAAAATCATCTTTTCTTCCCAATTTCTGGCTCGAATAACCTTGAAATAACTTCTTTCTCTCGTTTTAACCTCAAAATGACCACTTCCGCTCTTATAATGTTAAAATAATCTCTTACTCTTTTTTAACCTCAAAATAACCTCTTTCTCTCTTTTTTAACGTCAAAATAACCTCATTGTGTCTTTTTAAGCTTAAAATATCTTCTTTCTCTCGTTTTAACCTCAAAATGACCTCTTCCGCTCTTTTAATGTTAAAATAATCTCTTACTCTTTTTTAACCTCAAAATAACCTCGTTCTCTCTTTCTAACCTCAAAATAACCTCATTCTCTCTTTCTAACCTCAAAATAACCTCGTTCTCTCTTTCTAACCTCAAAATAACCTCGTTCTCTCTTTCTAACCTCAAAATAACCTCGTTCTCTCTT
>JAPYZJ010007138.1:0-26176 GCA_030522765.1 Ophioninae sp. B BG-2022a
GTCAGGCAAAAACCTTTTCCAAACACACCAAATAAATCCCAATCGCATAGAAGAAGCCTACTCTACGACCTTTTGAAATATCGTGATTTTTGAGATTCCTGAGAAGAGGCCGGAAAAGTCGAAAAAAAAAATGTCCGTTTTAAAACTATTAAAAGAGTCTGTTTCATCGGAAATTTTCTGCTGACTACGAAAATGCCCGAATTTATGCCGAAAGTACAAAATTAGCGTGGGAAAATGCAAAAAAAAATTCTGCAATATTTTTTTGACATTTTTCCCTAGAAATAGAGAGTTAAAGGCGAATTAAGTGGTGGATTTGTCTAAGAAAATTAATGATAATTCAGGGTTTGATCCGAGAACCCATAAATGCTATCAATCGACTCATAATTTCCCCCCCCCCCCCCCCCCCCCTTTCACGAATGACATTCCTCCGTGGAACAGCCTGTGTATAACGCGCATGCGCAATACCGGATCTTTTCAAAGCCCCGAATATAACGAGAACAAATGGAGCATCGGCGGGCCAGAAAAGACTGATCATTTCAACTTTACCGCACGTAATATATAGCCAATGCGTACGTACATTGCACGATCCCCACTCGTCCGTGGTCCGCTTTGCGTTCGTTTCACGAGAGGTGTTTCATCATTCTGACGGACGCAGGAATCCCGTTAGTGATATTACCGATTGAAAGTGAGAGAAAGACAGAGAGAAAGAGAGAGAGAATTTAAATCGACCTGGATGCGCCATCCTGAAACCCAAAAGCATCAAGATTACGTCAGACATGAAAAAAAAAATTAAAGAAAAGATAAAACGAAAGGACGATAGAACACGACGAAAAAAGACAGATGGGGACCGGAGAATAATTTATTTTCTTTCCAAATTCGAGAAACGTCTATTGACCTCGTGTTTATATAATTTTTGCTAAAATGCTAGTAATTTTTGGTACATTAGACGATTTTTGCTAAAGCTTTTCAATAAAAGAAGATTCTGCACCATGTCCTAAAAAAAAACAAACATCGTAACGATAATCAGAAAGAATGATTTTTTTTATATAAGCAGACCTAAAAAAATATTCATGACTCAAAATATTTTATTTATCTCCCGAATTGCCACGAATTTCAACGTGGCTTCGATTATTGGTAGAATTTTCGATCTCTCGCCTGGAGGGCATGAGAAATCCAAAATGGAGGAAACTGTTCGTGTCCTCAGAATTGGATAATGTAACGCGATCATTAGGTATATCAGTCACGAGCTCGTCCTCGAGAACGTGCATAAAAGAGTAAGGAATATAGATCAACAGAGTGAAAATTTGAATAAATATATATATATAGTCAAAATGATTCCATATATTTCTCAAAGTCTCAAAGTCCCCTTCCCCCTCCCCGCCCCTTCTTTCATTCCTGTTCGTCTCCTGCGATACTTTCTCGTCTCGACCCTCGTTTTCCACGGGAAACGAGAGACAGCGATTCGAGAAGCTCATCAGAAGGGCCCTTCCGCTATTTTCTCTAACTCTTGGTTCCCGAGGACGGTCGCGTCACTATATCGTTCGGATGTGCAAGTTTTCCGTGAGAAAAGTGTACGAGATGATTATGAAAATTTCTACTTCCCGACCCGGTAAGGTTAAAAAGTTTATAACGGATTTGTCAAATTATGTCGAAGGCGAAGGGAATCCGGTTTGCAATAATTTTTGAACAAATGGAATTGAGAAATAGTAATATTACTTAGCAAAAAACAACAGCAACAGTAGCAATAATAATAATCATAATTTGTCAATATTTAAATAATTTATGTTTTTATTTATTGTTTATTTTATTTTTATATTATTTATAATTATATTTATTATTTATTTTGTATTTTTATTATTTATATTTATTTTTTTCTACTAATCGATAAATTTTATCGTTTTTGTCTCGCTTGTTTGGATTTGTTTGGATTGCATTTTTGTTAGAAAACGAGATGGAAAATGGATTTTTTATTTTTGCTCGATTTTTTTATTGCTCGATATATATCGATGGACGCGTGCTCTTCGAACCTAACGAGAGACAAGATAATAGAGGAAACGGGAATATTCATCCCCTCGATTTCTTACTTTTCGTTTGTGGGCCGATACACGTCGAGCCAACCTTATAAGCTCGAATATACACCGGAAACACGGGGGTGGATAACGAACGCTGTGCGAAAAGCTTTGAAGACGAACTGCGAGAGAGAAAGAGAGAGGGAGAGAGGAAAACAAAATGGAGGATCACGATTGTACACGCCATTGGTTAACATCGACCGAAGAACACACTCGTTAGTGAAATTTATGCGATTCCTCGATCAACGAGAGACAGCACGAGATGGAAACGTTGAATAGGATATATACAGCCGATGCTACCATTCATTCGTCCATTTCCCTCGGCCAGAAACGATACACCGCAGATGTAGGCCTTTACACACCGAATCGTAACAATAATCTCGATTTTCAATTGTTTAAACATTTTATACGTAATTATTTATACGTAAATTCTTAATTCAAACTTTTAATTGTATACGAAAGAAAAAATTTCAAGTTTGGAACGTACGATTTTTTTTTTAATCTATTCCAGGATTTTTAAAATTGGCTAACATTTTTGAAAATTTGAAAAATGATAGTTTTTTATTTAATAACAGTATGTGAATTATTTCAGAATTTTTCGTTGAATAATTTAGCAGTTACAAACGTATATATTTAATTCAGTTGCTTCTGTGGTTATTTCATGATTTATCAATTTGTGAATTATTTTATAATGATATTTTGCAATGATATACGGATTATTTTACGATTTATTAATATTTTCAGAATAATATGTTCTTTGGATTACTTTAGAATTAATCAAATTAAGAACCAAGCGAACCTTCGTGATCCTGAAACGCCCAAACGAGATCCAAAATACTTGAAATTCATTTTTTCCTCTTGACGAAAATTTCATTGAGTGAGGAGAGCCGAGGGTCTATGATAAGCTGGTTTCAAGCGTTTCTTTCCTTCCTCGTGGGTGGAAATTCATGGCTTTTCAAAAAAAAAAAAAAAGAAAATCACGTTATCCCTTCTGGGAATGTTAAAGAGGTCCCAGGGCAACCCTCTTTCTTCACGCATCGCGACTCTCGCATTGAGGCGTGCTGGGGAGTGTGCATAAATCAGGTGTTGGTTAACTCCCCACCTCGTCACATCGTTGGCTGAGCTAACCTAACTTTTTTCACTTTTCCCTCTTTCTGGGAAAGTGTTCGATCTCTTCAGTGAGGCTTGAGTAAGTAGTGACTACTGCCAAATGTTTTTTTCATGTTTCAACCCCCGGGGCTTATTTTTGAAAATCCTTTTGGAAACGGTTTACAAGTATCGTTCGTTCGAATTGGATTTTGAAAGAAACAGTTTCTTCAATCTCTCTATCACTCTCTCTCTCTTTTTTTGGGTTTGTTTGGGTTGAGATTTATCTCTCTCTTCTTTTTCCCCACGCTTTTTCGCTGTTTTCCTTTTGCTCTTTTGAAGCTCCCGTTGAATAAACTCTCGAAGCTCCGCCCCTTTCGTCATCCACTCTCGGCCCCTCTATCAATTCACCCCCAATTGTTCAACGGATCTCTCACGCTTGAATAATACATCCACTTAACTCCCTTTCGCGTCGTTATCTCCCACGAAAATTATTCCTTGTATTCGAAGACCCAGTTAAAGTATTAGCTTTTCACTGATCCGACGCCTATTTCGTGAACATCCCTCTATCCTCTTACCCCCCAGCCCCCGCCATCTTTTTTTTTATCTCGCTTATCGTTTTTTGTTGTTTTAAATTTGGTCCTGCTTCGTGAAGTTACGAGATCTTCTCATAAATCTTTGGTCCAAACAAACCGAAACAAAATCGTTGGTCCAAAATGGGCGAATCTACGAACGTGGATCATTTATCAATAATCATCGATGAGCATCGATTTTATAGTTGCATCGACCGTGACGAATAAACAGTTAAAATTATTTTTGAGGTTAGTAAGACCCTTTAATGTGCAGGTATTAGGTACATTCGTTGATCGAGTTCACGGGTATTAGACCCCATTCTCCAATTCATCTTCTCTTCAACACGAATTCTCCAACAGAAATATGGGTTTGATGATGCGGCCCTTTTTGGCCTGTCCATAGCTCAGATTTTGGTTCACCAGAGTTCGCACAGTGGTTACGAATTAATGGCAGGTGTCGCTGTACAAAGGCATTACCATAACGTACCATTAACTCTCGATGTCGCTTTCCCGCTGGGTTTCCCATCGACCATCCCTGATGTAGGACATCCCGAGGTTCAACCCTCTTCGTCAAGCCCGAACACTCGATCCCTCCTTTCGAGTCTTCCTGCTGATGAACTGCAGTGACTCGGTGCCTCCGTATCGCATTGGGTAGAAATTACGAACTCTCTGCGTGTGATTTCTGATGTATCTGCCCTTACACGCCTTCCAATTGGACTTTATTGTGCCGTGGGTAATAGCGGAGATCAGGACGGTTCCGATAATCATTGAAAGGATCCGTCATTATCGCCCAGAATCTTCATTTTCAAAAAATCAGCGATTTTATCGCAAAATCACATTCCTCTGCGGTTTTTTCGATTTAAGTCGTTGATAGCGGTTCCGATGGCTTTTAACTGGTGCTATCGTTCACAAATTAAGTTAGGATTAGGACCGAAGAGTTAGAATTCTGAGTTTGTGTTGGAACCCCCTTAAATTTCCACTTTTTTGCGAGGAATCACAAAAAATAGAGTATCTTAATAGTTTTTTGTTTAATTCAGTCGTTATTTCATGAAAGTACATCAAAGATGTAGCTCGGAGGGGAACTTTTCCCAAATATCGTGTCTCTCGTAAGATCCTTGGATGGCAGAAATGAAAAAAAAAAAACCAGGAAAAAATGAACGTAAGAAAACGAAAGTGTGAGAGAGGAAGAAGAAGAGGGAATGAGTCGTGAAGACTTTAATTGAGCCACGCCGGAAACGACGCACAGCTGTCGACTTTATCGACCTTATCATTAAACCGGCTTCGCTAGCTCCGTCGTTTTCGTCGTTATTATTATCCCTGTGTATCGCCCTGGAAGATTGAAGCCACCTCTGAACAAAATCATCGTGAATTTAATATTTCATCCGAAAAATAAAAATACGAAGAATAACGTGGTTTTTTCTTTTTCTTGTTTCATCTGAATCGAACGCATCGTATTTTTGTTTCCTTAAAAAGTTTTTCAGGAATGAGTGAGTGAAAAATAAATCCAACAAAATTTTATCAACAAATTTAATGACGAATAAATTAACCAATCAAAATTAATTTTAATAATGAAATTAACCTTTTAACGAAACAATTAAATTGAATCAACCCAATCGGAAACCAAACTTTGATAATTAAATTAGTTAATCTGCAAAACATTTACGGCCTAGTAAATCTACGATTTCCCCAGATCGGGCAAGGCTTCTCGGGCGTGCCCTTAAACGAGCTCGATAATTTATAGCTCCCTAATTGTTGAGTGAAAACAGCTTTCGTTCGAGCGACTATCATGAAAGGGGAATTCAAGGGGGAGAAATCAGGTTCAGGAATTTCTCCCCAGCACGAGAAATTTGACTGGAATAAATCTAGAGATTGTCTGAGGGAGGACTGGAGGGGGGGGGGGGGAGTGCTAAGAACAAGCTTCTCGGGTTTACGAGTCGAGCAGGGAGTAAAAGTGAGCAATTGCTTTGACAGTGGCGGGAGGAGGGGAAGGGGGGATATTTAGCAATGGGAATCGACGTGACAAGGGAGAAGAGGGAGTCCCGTAGTTGGAACGAAGCAAGCTCGAACGTCTCGTTTATCAGTCTAATTAATTAGCAAGTCGAAAACTTTGCTTCGATCCTGCGCGTTTCATAGTTTGCGCAACCGGAACACACGAAGTCAACACCCACGAGTAATTACGAGGTTTCTTAAAAAAAAATAGATAAAATGACATTTGAAATTTCCGGGTGCTGAGTAAATACGTTTTTTCGATAGTTTTGGTTTTTTTATGTTTGAGTTACGTTACGTTAAAATAGAAATGAAAAGTAAATGATTAAATAATGAATCAGTTGCCAAATAAAAAAGAAAAAACAGCAAACATTTTTTAAACTATGAGAACATGAAAACAAAAAAAAGTTAAAACTTCCTATAGTTCCAAAAAAATCACGAAGTTGGCTAAAAAAATACGAACTTGATAAACGAGAGACACTTAACGCTAGCGAAAACAATAATAGGAAAAGTATTTATTCGAAAAGTGCTGTTTCGAAACACGTTGATGGGTGAACTTGGTAGGGGGTGCCGGAGAATATCACTTTTACCGTGAGTTCCCTCAGTTGAGGATAGTTTTGAAGGCTTTGTCCGGGTAGTTTGGTAATAAACCTTAAATGGGCGATAAAAGAAGGTCGAAAGTACATTTTGCATTGGGATTACTGGAGAAAACGTTCGGTTGCACGGAGTCATTGGGGAAGAGGGGGGGGGGGGGGGAGAAAGCTTTTGTTCTTCGTGAAGCTTTTGAGGGTCGATTTAAAACCGATACTTTAGACGAACGATAAACAGGCACTAAAAAATGGACGATGCAGTAAACAAGACCTGATAATCCTGGAAGTTTTCATAGACTCGTAATACGTTTTAAAGGTGTTCGATTGAATGTTCCTCATCAAATGAAAATTACCTCATCCAAGAAACGAAAAAACCAACCTTCGTATTTATTATTTATTTAAACGTTATTTTTATACCCGCGAAGTTTTTAAGCTCCGACGTCATTATATCGTTTTATTATTTTTTTTATTTCCAAACGAAATTTTCTCGTGTCACGAGAGTGTTTACCAATCAATATCTGATTGCAAAATTGCAGGATTGAAAAGCGTAAACCTCGTGAAAAACAAATAAGCGATCAACAAATTAAACCAAACAAGGGTGAAAAGTTACGTATGATCATTAATTGGATTATCAAACAAGCTCTCGTCTCCGTACTCGGAGAACCATGATTCAACGATTTCCATTACTCGGTGCTCAAATTTTTATAATTGCGTTTCAATTACTCCCTATTTTTTTAAATATATATATATATATTTATTATTTAAACATCCAATATTTCAACTCTCATCCTTTTTGAACATTGTCATCCAAAATGTCCTAATGGAAGAGCCATTAGCAGCATTTCCGTAATTATAACGAACTCAATAAATGTAATATCGAACCTGGGATTGAGTTCAACCTGACCCAAACAAAAATACCCCACAATTACGTCCAATTTTCCGATTCCATTTTACCATAAGGAGGACAAATATTTTTTTGCTGCACGTTGTTTAATAATAATAATAATAATAACAACAACAAGTACAATAAAAATAAAAAAATAAAAATGACGAGAGAGAGAGATAGGATAATACTTTCGATCGTCGAATTTGGTTGATCGTACTCCTCGACTGAATTGGCAACATTGAACAAGAGCCATAGTTTCGTTGGAGTACTAGTGAGTGAGGGAAACATCGAACTAGGTATCTGAGCACGGTTTAGAGAAAATCCATTTTCCCTCTCTGTCTCTCTCTCTCTCTCTCTCGTCCCCTTCCCCTCCTCGGTACTTCTCCCCAGCTTTCGCTAATTGAATTACAATATTAATCGAGGCAAAACGCTCGACGGGCCACAGCGATGTTTCCCACATTGCCGGATTAATAATTCACGAACTCAGAATTGATCTGGGCCTGGTGTGTACGCCCGGTTATACATACGCTTCTCATAATACCACGCTATTGCGAAAAGGAAATGTGATTCGGTGGGAAAATAAGGGGGTCAAGGGAAAATGAAACAAAAAGATTTAAACTTTTTTTCTTTTTGTTTATTAATACGTTAATGGTGGACAATGGTTTCAAGTATTTTTCCAGCAGTGAAAAAATCACGATGAAAAATGGTCAGAACAATTTCTGTAGCATTAGGAACCTTTATGGGGTTTGTAAATATCCATGGGGTTTCGAGAAATAATTTGATAGTTTAAATGCATTTTAAAAGTAAAAAAACAAAAATAAACCTATTTTCAAATCGTTATAAATAAATAAAGAATTATTTGGTTAATCATTTACTCAATTGAATCACTTCATTTTTCGTTGATTTAAAATCCCCATCGATCATTTAATTATGATTTATCATTATTAATATATATATTATTATTGATTATCAATTCATTCGGTTGTAATAATAGCGTAAAACGAAATACAGTTATTAATTATTTATTATCCTTTTAATCGATTATCGAAATACAATGAATTCTTTTAATTATTATCGTACACAATTGCGATAATTAAATTAACGAGATGCAGGAAAACGTGATTAATTATTAATTGTTGTTTAAATAAATGATTGAAACTCGGTTGGTTCCCTCGATGATTATTCACCTTTGAAACAACGATCGCGAAACGCCACATAGTACGATTCTGGGCAAAATCGCTCGTACAAACGGATTGCACAAGCCCATTCCCAAACTCCAATGCGTTTGCCAGGCTCGCTTTATCCCCTTCATCTTCCTCGGTAACTCGGTTCTCGTGTATCGGTAATGCAGTTTGAAATCGTTCATTCCCATAAATGGCGTTTCATAGGGTAGGGTCGACTGACTCGGTACTGAGTGCAAACGTATATGCGATTTTCCACCCCCCTCCTTTCTCTCCCTTCATCCCTTCGTCCTACCAAACTCATCCCTTTGGAACATCCTCCCGATTTTACTCATTCCGAAACGAGATCGCGGCATTGTTTCCGGGAGCTTTTGTCGGTAAATCCTTTGATCGTTGGCCCAACCGTACCCAAGGCTACGCGAATGCCAACGGTTTGATTTTTCTTTAACCTAAAAAACAATACCGAAAAGCCAACTTTGTTCGGCCCCGAAAGCTTCCGGTTTTAAGCGGACTCGCCCCCCCCCCCCCCCCCCCCCCCCCCCCCCCCCCCCCCCCCCCCCCCCCCCCCCCCCCTCTCCTTCCTCGTAACGTTTTTTCATTACATTTTTGTTTTCTTATTTTTTTATTTTCTTTTTTTCTTTTTAATTTTTGCTTTTTGTTTGACTTTGTTTGGGTTTCTTACCCTCGTTTGTCGATTTTTTATTTTTGTTTGGGTTTGTTTTTGTTATTATTTTCTTATTTTTGTTTTATTTTTATTTTACTTCCTTACTTTTTCAAAAGCTATCAGTCTTTCATCGATGATTCACCAATGCAAACAGGAGACCGCCAATTGTTCGTTCTCCAATTTGTGTCTACTTTTCGGTATCGCTCTTTCGTTCCCTTTCACTCTCTCGCTTTGTTACTGCTCTTCCCTTGGTTCACCTGGTTGATGAAAGTCCCTTCACTTCGGTTTGTTTCCGCACAACTACTGCTCCACTCGCATTGTTCTCTCGCTTTTTTTTTCCTTTTCTTCCTTTTTTCAACATTTTTCACGTTAATTAACGCGCGACCCAACGTTATGTTTTTTTTTTTTTTTTTTTTTTTTTTTTTTTTTTTTTTTTTTTTTTTTTTTTTTTTTTTTTTTTTTTTTTTTTTTTTTTTTTTTTTTTTTTTGTTTTTCGAAGAAACATTGGATTTTTGCCAATTCAGATTTTTGCCAATTCAAATTTTTGCCAATGCAGATTTTTGTGAATTCAGATTTTTGCCAATGAACATTTTTCCAATTTAAATGTTTACCAATTCCGATTTTTGTAAATTTCAACCTAAACTAACCGAAGAATCAATTTTAAGTGATTTTTACAGCGTCTCGATGATCTCGCGCCAGCACCATAAAATCTATAAACAAGAGCATCTAGTAATTCCTGGTGTTTTTATCTCAGAACATACAATCTTCAAAACGAGATTCCTTTATGACGTCTCGGGAAAAAAAACAATTTCGGTACCACACGACTAAGGGTGTGTGGAGGTCCCTATTGGAAGGTGGTAGCTGGCAAGTTCCTCAAATTTATCCAGTGAAACGGAGACTGCACTTCAGCGAGCCGTGCACGCGTAAAACAAGAAAAAGAAGAAAAAAAAGGAAAAAGGAGAAAAGAAAGCTCGAAGGGGCAAAGATCGTAAAAATCTCAAGATCCTGAACTCGTTTTTACCACTCTGGCTGCTCGCTTCCTTCCCCACCAGCAACAGGGAAAATCTCTATTTTCGTTCCTCTTCCCCTCCTCTTTCATTCTGTTCCTCGTGCTCCAGGATATTCTTTTACTCCACCTTATCCTGTTTTATTTCAAAGCCGCGAGAGTGCGCTCAGCGACGAGTGATGCGAGAGATTGAAAAGGGAATATTTCATTCATGTTTCCTCTTTCCCTCTCTCTCTCACCCTCTTTTATTTTTTACTTTTCCGGTAAATTAATTTATATTTGCTATTTATTTAAGACTCCGTTCCTGGTTTCTCATTACTCTTAATTAACATCAGCATTTTTTAGTTTTTACTTTTCAGTTTATTTATCAAGTTTATTTTTAAATTACGAGTTGGTTCATCTTCAGTCAATTTTTGTGAAAACACCTAGTATTTTTTTTGAAAATTTTTCCGTTTTTTTTTTTATTTCAAGTTATATCGTGTTTTTTTTTGTTATTTTTTTTATTAGATACAATTGCGTTTTTTAGTATTTGTTATATTTTGTTTAAAATTTCGTTTTATTTTATATTGAACGAATGTTTTTTTACATAATAAAATCCATCATCATCTTTCTTTCTTGCTCTCTTTCTAGTTGTTATTATTATTATTATTATTGCTTTGAGTTCTAGTCAAGTTCTAGTTTATTTTACTTTCTAGTTTAAGTTTAATTTCGGTTTATTTAACTTTGTTTTAAAAAAATCGACATACTCCGGAAAACAAACTTTTCCAACGGTATTGAGTTATATTTTAAATTCGGGTGCATTTCCGGTTTTCAAGGAGGTCTCCTGAGATTACAGAGCAATTACAGGGCCTCTCTAATTTCGGGGGGTAACTCGGAGCGCCGAAAAAGTGACTCGTGATACGAAGAACGAAAAGTAGATGAAGAGGGCGGGAGGGGTGGGGGATGGCTACCCGGAGGGCTCGAGACTTCCCTTTATCCGTGCCCGCGTCCTTTTCCTTCCGTGAGGGAGTTGGCAGTAACCCAGCCTGCGGCGGTTAAAGGCCAGGCCGCGGTTTATTTTAATAACCCGGATGGCATC
Organism: Ophioninae sp. B BG-2022a; assembly: GCA_030522765.1. Classification (NCBI taxonomy): domain Eukaryota; kingdom Metazoa; phylum Arthropoda; class Insecta; order Hymenoptera; family Ichneumonidae; species Ophioninae sp. B BG-2022a. Next base: position 11,119 of record JAPYZJ010007138.1, read on the forward strand.
CTTCGTTACTCTTACTTACAAAGTATAATGTGGAGAAACGCGAAGGACACGGTAGAAGATGAGGAAAAAAAGGGAAAACACGAAAAAACGAAGTTCTCTCTTTCCTCAACGTTGTTATCCTCAATATGCGACCAATTTCAATATTCACCCGATCTTTTTTTTTTTTTCATTTTTTTCATTTTTTTCCGTTTACCAAAGCGACTCTTTTCTTCCATTTTTCTTCCCCCTTAATCTTTCAACGAAGGGGACCTGAAGTGTTTTTTTTTTCAAAACTTTCGTCACCCCAGCTTGGCCGAAGTGGCATCTTTTAAAGCTCATTGTAAAGACGAAGAAAAAACCCAAAAAGACATCCATTGTTTTCGACCATAAATCTATTAACGTTTTTTTACACCTTTCGTTTTAGGATAAAATTTGAGCCCAGCATTTAAAAAAGTAAACCTAACCTAACGTGAAAACCCCAGCACTCATTCGTGAGTTCCTAGGGTCGTTCCACTACTCGTGTAATTACTTATTTTAAAATATTTATTGGTCTTTGTTTTTTTTTTTCGTTAATTCTGTACAACAGAACACGAATGCCCAGGCTGCACTCCAGGCTGCACAAGGTCAAGGAGTTCAGGCCCAAGGAGGTGACACGCAAGGAGGACCCAACACCGTTCTCAGGGTCATCGTTGAGAACATGATATTCGCTATTTCCCTGGACACCCTCTATCAGGTAAGAGTTTGTTTGGGTTAAGAAATTAATTAACGAAGCATCAGCCCCTTGATAAATTAATTAGAAATAAGTTGGTAAAAATGAAAAATAAAAAATAAAAAATAAATTATTGCTCGAAGATCTACTCAAAGATAAATCATTGAGTGTTCAGAATTTGCTAAATATCGCGCGTAATATTTCAAGCGCCGTGTTAAATTTTCAGCGTTCTTATTTCGCGCATTTCGATCTCGTTGAGCAAAGGTAAACAAAACGCTCCTCGGCCTAGGACGTTCTCAGCTCTGTAAAAGCGACTAGCTCCGCGTATGCGTGTGGTTCCCCGCTCGTCTCCGTCTCCCACAAATTTTGGTAATCCGCGGATCGAACGCGTGAAGAGAGAGTCTCTTTCGGTCTTTCTGAGGAGAAGCAACACTCTTGTACGTCAATTAGCCGCTCGGCCGTATTGCGTACACGCCGCTCGGCAAAAGGGTCGCTTGCTCATAGAGTTTAGTATTGTTCCGCGCAGTTCCGTGTGATCCACGCCCGCGCAGTTTTAATAAAAACCTACAAAACCAAAATTCAAGTTTGAGTGAGTTTTGTGCTTGAGCCCACTATATCCACCTTTAAACAACATCCGCGCACGGGAGCACGGAATCGGCGCAGTAAAATAAAAATTTAAATGTGATACCGCGTACATCGAAGGACGCGTGCGATCCCGTTTATTAAGAATAAAAAATCAATCATTGCTCGACGATTTACATAAAGATATCCCCCCCCTCCCCCCTGGCTCCTAACTGTACACAAATCCGTACGTTTTCTCGGGAGACAAAGAGGAATCTGGAGAGACGATTAAAAGTGATAGAACTTGTTTGCGTCCAAGGGAAACAAGCGTGAGAACTCCCAAGAGCGTGAGGATTACACAATTCGTAGAGTCAGCCGTGGTAGTTGTTTGAAACGTGTAGTGAGTTCACGGAGGTTAAGTGTATCGTTCGAGCGTCATTAGGGACGCGTAACACGGGGGTGCCATCAGTTCCCGGTGTTTTTTCAGGCGCGAAACATCATCCCCCAAACAGGCAACTGTAAAGGAAGCCAGTAAGTATAGTTGAACTCCCATTTTCTCTCTTTCTCATTATCTTCTCGTCTCTCCCCACCCGTTGACCGTGGTTCTCCATCGTTCGAGGTTCTCTACCGATGTGAATATCTCACCAGAGAACCACCGGGGATAACGGGGAGTGCTTCCGGTTTGGGTTGAGTGGTTCATGCATTTTTGAACGGGCAACTGGGCCGCCTTTACTTTTACCGGCTACGTACGAATCCCTATAAATATAGAGGCCGGTTTCCCCATACGAAAGCTCGGATACACGTGTAATCGTTTTTTTTCTTTTTTTTTTTTTTTGGACATGGGGTAAAGTTATTTCGAATCGCAAGTGACCACAGAGCATCTGCTTGAAGATCTTGAACGTTTTTTTCTTTTCAAATTTGAATTCTGGAACCCAGTCAAACCCAAACAAACTTAACGGTACTGGAGCATCTGCTCGAAGAGTTTCCGGTGGCCTAATACTCATTGAGTATATCGGTGTCTGTTTGGGTTTGTTCGTGTATTCCGTAAGCCCAATAGGTACTCATAGAGTAGATCGGTGTTGGTTGAGCATCGCAGCTTCTCCGGCAGGATTTGTCTCACTGTTTATAGTGTTTATACCGGCGTCACGAAAATGTTTTGCCAGGGCTTTTCGCGATGGAGAAGAGGAAAGAGAAAGGAAGGGGCGAAGGGGGGAATTGAGAGTAGGAGAGACAGAGAGTGCACGGCCGATACCGGAAACTGACTTCCACCGTACGACGTGTAAACCTAACTTAATCCCAGCGTACCGGGGCCGTAAACCGTGTGTGCTACTAGCTTCTCCAGGCATCCTCCATTTACGGTTTATACACACGTGGATCAAGTTCCTCGTGGGTGTAGGTGTGCACGTGGAGATAGGAAAGTGGCAGACACGCGTGAGCAAGCGGTAAATGCACGCCGGAAATGATATTAGTTCCGACTACGGACACCACCGAACCACAGCTCGGTTGAGCTCGCTGCGTTATCAAGCTTGCGCGCCAAAAAGCTTACAAAGACAAGACGAGCATTTCAATGCAATTCCATGGGGTACCCCACAGGGTTTCTATTTCTGTATGCATCCATGGGGTACACCATAGATTCTCTATTGCCACGCATTTCCATCGGGTTCTTCCATTTTTTTCTTCCGTTTTTTTCCCTTGTGCTTTTCGCAAGTTTTACGCGTCGTTGCGCGAGAGAGTTCCAATGAAAATGGGGCGAAGCGATGTCAAATTAATGGCCGAAGCACACACCGTGTCGTGCTAGTCCGCACGAACGGTTAGCGCGTAATTAGCTCCAAGGACGTAATTCCACCTGAGCTCCACTAACCAACGGAATTCATCGAACTTAAAACTTTGCACTCTCAAGCTTACTCTTTAGTATCGCTCTTAATATACCACCCCACTCTCCCTCCCTTTTTAATACATTATTTTGTTTGAAAACAGTTGGAAGCAATCGTTTGGGTTATCTTACCAGTAAATGACTACTCGAAGTAAATTTTAATAACTATTAATAAATCAATTATTCAATTTAACGAGTAAACAGTTTTTTTTTGTTTTTCAAATAATTTTTGTGACTTTCTATCGTCTTTGCCTTTCAGTCCATTTCTCTTATCGTACTAATGACTCGTTTGCACTTGGTGTGATTTAGATATTAATTGCCGTTGAAGGGCTGCCTCTCGGTACATACAATGGTTAAGTCTGACTAAGTACTCCTTTATCCATTGTCCGAAGGCACACTGACTATCACTACTTACCGGAAACCCGAGCAGTGCGACTAATAACTGCTCGTACTACTTGCAGTATTAGACCCACTCCCCCTACCCCTTCAGTGGAGGCGCATTTTGCGCCATCTGCAACCGTTGGAAATCCCCCGTTTGTTCTCCATTATCGAACGGAAATACTAATCCTACTAAAACTTTGCGTGTCCTCGAACCGCCTCTCTGTATTTCCTCTTGCCCTCCTCCCATTCTATCTTTGTGCCCTTCGTCCATCTCTCGCCCTCTACTACCTCTACCTCTGATCCCACGATAATACATAACTAACCGTTACTACCTCGACCCCGTGACAAAACTGCCCAACTTTCGATAACGAATTCTTTGTGGGCGCCGTATTGTCTTCTGACGTCATCATCGATCGAAATAATCGAAATCCACTTGCACAGCTAGTTTTTTAAAATATATTATCATGGCGAAAATAAATTTGAAAAAAATAGAACGACTCTGGAACAAAAAAATGTTCTGAAATTTATTTTGTGTAAAATATGTTGTAAAAAATTTTTTTATTTTTTATATTTTGTCTTAGATATTTGAAAAAATTAATACCAATTTCTCAAATTGTCTTGAAAACGTTTGGAAATTTTTCTCAATTTTTGATGGCCAAAAAATAGTATAAAAATTTGAACCTTCGAAAGTCGTTAGCGGGGTGAAAAAAAATGGTAAAAATATTCGAGAAAATGTAAAGTGAAGGAAAATTGCTCCTCTTTGAAACGCCATTTGTAAAAATTGGATTATCTTTGTTTTTGAGTTTGTTTTTTGGCTTTCAGTGCGATAAGAAATGTCGACCAGTGTCCCCGAACTTTTGGCCGGCCGGGCAGTGTACATATATAATTTATGTACTGGACGAAAGTTTTTCTCATCCCTTTATGCCCGTGTGTTATCGCGGAGCGTCATAAAATGAGTCAGCCAAAAGCAGTCCCGTACTAGAGTAGAGCGCGAGAGTTCATGAAATATTCCTCGTACGGGAACACGAACTCGATGAGTTTTCCTAAATATTTTAGCAATGTCGCATATATCAAAGACCGATAATTTGTATACGCGTGTGTGTGCGCGCGCGCCTTTTCGACATCAGCTTCGGAATAATTCACGAGCATCGATGGAACGTTTGCACGAGTGTCAGAATAGATATGTGAAATATGGAGTAACTTTTCGTTTAGTGCGATGGGATATACCCAAAACCTGGGAATTGAGAAATTGCGCGATGATCGGCAGGAAAGTGAACTCACCGAATAAAATTTATTGAGTGTTGCGTTTTCGATTAACGATTATTGAAATATGGCGTAAATATGTGCGATTTCACCGATTTCATACAAATTTCATCAAGATTTCCTGAATTTCATAAGAATTTCATCGAGATTTCATTGATTTTATAAATCGTGAATATGTTATTTTCATCAGCTTTTCATGAAGATTTCATGAATATATTTTATCACGATTTCATCACCATTTCATGAAGATTTCATAAATGTTTCATAAAAATTTCAGAAATTTCATAAATTGCACGGAATCCATTTATGCTTCACCTTTCGACCAAAGCGAGGCTCTACTTCTCGTAAAAAAAAGGGCGCACGACCAGCCGAATTTTTCCCGCGTAATTCCATCGCCGATCGAAGTAGCGAGATTGAAAAGAACGCAATCATCGTAATATAGAAAAGTCGGAAGGTTTTCGTTCGACAGCGATCCGGTCTTGACGTTGCGAAGAAATATTTGTTCTCCCATCTTTTCACAGCTCGCATACTTTTTCATTTTCCTTTCTTCGCGGTAACAAAACACACGAGCGACGAACAAGACAGGCGTGTAAAGGAGGGCGGAGAGTTTGCGAAGTGCGAAGGGTCCCTGACGAGAAACCGAAAGAGAGAGAGAGAGAGAGAGAGAGAGAGAGAGAGAGAGAGAGATAGAAAACGAACGGAGAGAGACTCAATATGGCGAAGGGAAAACGTGTGTGAATGAGTCGCGTCGTGAAATAGGAATGGGGTCGATATTAATCGTCCCGAGCCGCGGGTGAATGGAAAGGAAAAGGGTTGGAAACTCGAGAGAAGGTTTGCACGCGCCAAGTCGTTTCTTTATTTATTTCTCCATTTTTTTATTCCCCTTGAACATTACGTTTTTTTTTCTATCACTTTTCGACACTTTTCGAGAAGAACTCGCGGGAACTCGAAAGATTTTTTACCGAATTTTCGAGATGAACTTACAAAAACTCTCGGGAACTTGCAAGAATTTTTCCTCACTTTTATAGAAGAACTTGCAAGAACTTTCTGGAACTTGGAAAACTTTTTCCTCAATATCAGAGCGGAACTCTCAATAATTCTCAAGAACTTGCAACACTTGCTCGATTTTACAAGAATTCGCCGGGTATCTTTCAATATCCATCAATCCAGTAATACCTGAACTCAAGCAAAGCTCAAACCGTTCGGGTGACCGGTGTACGCGATACTTTCAGTATTACGTCAAGAAGGATATGGGGATGGTGGTAAAAAGAGAAGTGCGATGTAGGGTGAAGGACCAAGGGCCGGGGAGGGGGTGCTTGGACGAATGGTACGGGAAGCATTAATCACGGGCTTCTCGTGCCCCATGATTAATGGATCGCCTCGCCTTCTACACCTTCAACTCCGTTCATGTTGTATCGTGTGCACGATGATTCGCCCCATCGTTCTACTTCGCTTTTGCCTCTCCTCTCTCTCTCTCTCTCTCTCTCTCTCTCTCTCTCTCTCTCTCTCTCTCTCTCTCTCTCTCTCTCTCTCTCCCTCCCCCTTCTCTCTCTCTCTCTCTCTCTCTCTCTCTCTCTCTCTCTCTCTCTCTCTCTACGGCTGGATCTTTAATTCCTCTCTTCCATCGTGATGACGTCACGCCCGTATATCTGTAGAATATCCGTTCTCAATGGGGATTGCAAGGTTTTGCGAGAGTTGTAGATCGCAACCGTTGCGCATTCGTAACAAACGGCCCTTTGTCGATTGAACCGCGTCAATGGGTTGCCAACCGGATGCGAACGTTCCACGAAAAATAAGAGTGCATCGTATTGGAACTTCCGGTCCCCTGCCCCTACACCATGGAAACGCTAATACATCGGAAATGGCGTTTTAATAAATGATATTTTGCAGCGAAAAAAATTCCACGCAATATATATATATTTATTCCAACGGGTCGTCAATCATCGAGGAATCAACGGATTCGTAACGAGAACTCAAATAAAAAAATAACCTCATTAACGTCCATTATAATTATTGATGTTGTCGTTATCGTTATTTGCATTTTTCATACGACCCAATAATGATTCGATGGTGCTATTATTATTTATGGATTTTTATGGAGGATTGTCGGGGATGAGAATTCCGTCCCCCAAGTCGTGGACGACGAAAACTTTGAATAGAGATTCATGGTCCTCCCGTCATTCGCAGAGCCATCACGATCGGCTCACCGACCCAAAATAGTGTACACACTTGTGTACTTACCCAACAACAAACGGGCCACACAAATATGTATACGGGTACCCACTCCGTATACCAAACCTCACTAAACTATGTATGTTGGCTACTGTATTACTGTATAGCCTTCCTTCGATATCGCACGATGCCGCAACCCCGAAATTGAATTACTATTATTGCGGGTTATTGCATTGGCCGTAAATTGAGCGCGGCAAAGGCTCCCTCTCTCTCTCTCCCTCTCTCTGTCTATCAGTTCTCTCTTTCGTTTTCATTTTCTTTTCATTTTTCCTCGAGTTCTGTACTTTTTATTTTTCCTGTAAATTAGTTTAGATTTTTTATTTGTTAAGACTCTGTTCATTATTTCGTTTATTTTTAATTTTTCGAGTTGGTGCATTTTTAGTCAATTTTTGTGCCAAGACTGAATATTTTTAACTTTTTCCCTTTTTTTTAGTTGTTTTAAGTTATATCGCGTTTTTTGTTGTTGTTATTTTGGGATACAATTGCGTTTTTGGTATTTTTGTTATATTATCGATTAGTTATTATTTTGTAAAACTTCGTATCTTTGTTTTGTTGAAATTTTTGTTTCATCTTAATTTGGTCGAAAGTTTTTTTACTGGGGCATAATAAAATCTATCATGATCGCCATCATCATCTCCCTCTCTCTCGCTCTTTTCGAGTCCTCCGTGTAGCTTCCTCCTCTGGTTGCTCGGTACATTGCTCCCGCGCCCGGGAGATTCGCCCACCCGATAATTGAACCCTACGAATTAATAACTCCAATACGCCAATCAATACCAACGTTTGGCCTCGACGTCATTGTCGTTACACTGCATGATACATATGCATACACCAATGATACATACGGCCCACCGCACAACATCCTCGCGGGCATATTATACGGGAGTTTACTCGCTCACATTTCTCGTCGTAATGTGTGTCGTACGTGTGGGCGCAGAAAGCTCAGTGCCAGCCTTCAAAGCATTTGCGAAAGCTCTGCATTTGGGCTTGAATTCTCAGTCAAATTTACGAAATAAATCTTCTTTCTCTCTCTCAGATTTTTTTTGATTACTCTCAAATTTCGAAAAATTCAATTAAACTCGATTCCCTCAAAATTAAAAAAAAATTCTCTTCGGAACGTGTGAGAGAAAAAAAATTGATTCGGTGAAAAAATTATATCTTTCAAAATTCCGTGACAACGATGCGAGGTTACGTCCCAAAAACCAACGAAAAAAAAAAAACCAAAACCAAAACCAAAAATGGATCGTCACGTTTCCGCAACTTCCGGTAAATCGAGTTTCAATCGTAGAACGATAAAAAGTATAAAGGATCGATTAAACGGTACATTTGAGGAGATCGGTTTTAAATTCAATTGGAAAATTTTCATTATGCCTATGCGGGGGAATACGCGGTAGCCGGAAAGTGGTTGTGTGCCAACGATATACGCGGTGCTCTCGAACAAAGCGGAATATCGTTCGCGTTCAGTGGCTCGTGGCCAATAAGCCGCTCGATTTAACGGTTATTCTCTTTTTATCCTTTTTTTTTTTACATTTTTTTCTTTCCTGTACTCGTCCTCGCACGTATACCATTTTTATGCGCCATTTTGGGGGAGGAGGGGGAGAAGAAGCTCTATTAATGCTTTTTTCGTTTTTTTCGTTTTTGAAGATCGTTTTATTTCAATTTTTTTTTTTATTTTTCAATCGCGGACTTTGTCATCGATGGCGACGATAACGACGGCACTTCCGGTACCGTTGAGAGGCCATCCTGGGTATCTTGGAATCACATGGGCGCAAAATCAGGACCTTCCCCACCTCTCCTCGATTTCTCTATTTTTCTCGTTCTAACCTCACTCTCCGATCCCCAATCGCTTTCGTATTATCCAACGGGCAGCGAAATCCTCGTAACAACTTAAGGGGACTTCCGAACGATGGTAGTCTAGGATACACAGAAAAAAAAATCTTTTTTTTTCGGAGGGACGGGGTAGTTTTTTGAAGGGGGTATGGACGAGCAATACACGTATTTGTATCGAGTCGAATCTATCTGCTTATAGGCAGTCTTCGGTATAGAGATATCGGGAAAGTTTCCCCTGGGTGTAATGGCGCTACCGATAGGAGTTTCGATAGCCAATAAGCTGTTAGATTTAACGGCTCTCTTCCGGATTGCTTTACATTTTTTCCTCTGCCAATCCAATCCCCCCCAGCCCCGCCAATCTGGACCCTTAATCGAGCTTCTTAGATTAAAATACCCTTTAGGGTGCTTTATCATTTGGTTCCGAGGATGAACATCCTCATCGTCCTCTTTTCCAATCTTTTTAAACGTTTGATTTCATCAAACGAAAAAAGAAAATAAACCACTTAAGATTTTTTAAATAAACGAAAATCATCTCAAGTTTTTAAATATAAACGATAATCTTCTCCAGACTTTTTCGAATAAATAATCTGCTTAAAATTCTCTTAAGACACGATAAAGCCCTTAAAACGAATATTGTTTTCGACCGAGTTTTTTGAACCGAAAGGAAAAGCCATTTCTTAGACCAAATGTCTTAACCGAAACGAAAAAAAATAAAACAATTTTTATACTAAGAGCGGTTACCCAGAGGGTATATTAAGGGGACGGTTTGTGCAGGGGAGAAAGGAGGAAAAGAGCGGCGCACGCGCGACGAGTCCTCGAAAATTTGAATAGTCCGAGGGGTCTGCATGCCCAATTAACTTAATAGCCATCGAGATCAATGCTTCTCCGCGTATAAAGCCAAACGATTTTGGCACAGCTTACAGCATCGAGTTCGCTTTTAACCTCGCGGATCCCTCGCTGTCTAATATCCAATATTTATTAACGAGTACGTCCGATGAAACGTGCACGAGCACTTCTGTGCCAAATGTCATCTCTGTACGCTCAAAAAACTCAATTAAATAAATATATACATTTATTGAGTGCCCTAGGATCAAAAATGTCCATTTTATATTTTACGAATGAGTAGATAACAAAGCAATCAATGAATTACTGCAAAAAGAACCAAAATTGGTTAATCTAGATCGTAGGACAAAAAAATATGAAAGTTCTATAATTAATAAACAATTTTATTTGAAAGTTCTATGATTATTTCGTAAAAATATAAAAATTATATTGTATCTGTTTGGGTTTGTTTAATGTTCCGTAATATCGAATGAAAAACAAATGTAAATCCATTTGCAATGTTTTCAGTTTCAATCTCGATTTCTCGTTGATCCTGCGGGTTTGCAAAGAATTATAACGTTCATCCCAAATCGCTTTTTGGCTAATGCGTTGTTGATTTTACGCGGATAGTCAAATACTCTCGCGTTATATAAACATTGATGTAACAACGATGTACAGAGATTACAATATTCGCGAAGCGGTGTATTTACGGGGGAATCGATCGCTACGAGCTTTTCCAGCTTTCGTCCTACCGAGGATCGAAATAGGCTGTACCATTTTCGCACGGATTGCGCTGAACGACCATCCACGATCGTTCGTTCCACCGCGACCTCTTTGCCCGATAATTATGCGCCAAATTAAATACAACGAGGCTTTAGATATGTTCTTGATTCTGACGATTGCCAGTTTCCGCGTATTCCGAGGGAGAGTGCTCGCAAGCGGGAATCTCGGAAGTTCCCAATTTTTTTTCTGCCAAACGGCTGATGAAAAGTTTACAAATTTTTTTTCGCACAAAGATACATGTAAAAAGAGTCAAACAAAAAAAATTCATCAAAAAATACGAAAAAACATGGCGACCGGTAAATTATGAATCTTTTTGCGCGACGTTTGCCAGTGGACGCGATATCTCGAGAATCACTCGGTGGATCTTATCCAAATTTGCAAGGGACGTGACCAGGATTGTTTGAAGATCGTTGACACTCATTTAAAAAAAAACGATTTTTATTTTCGCACAGTTACGGTACTTTATTTCAGATGTATTTTATCGGCCGGTTTCATTGGTCGGAACTTTGTCAAAAAACTGCAATAATTTGAAAAATCACCGGAATATTTGAAAAACGAAAAGAAGAATAATAACCAGGGTAAATCCGGGAAATTTGGAAGCGGTAATGAGGGTTGATGGATGGGGGCAATATTGGATGCGGAACATCGGCACATGGCATATCTTTCCGTCAAACTGGTAATACAGATTAATTCGAATTGTCGACGCGCCCGGGGTACCCACGAGGGACCTCGATCTGCGGTCACGAATTAACTGTGAAATGACGTTTGTTCGTATGAGTTGCGGTGTACGTGTGACGTATACAGAGAGAAAGAGAGAAAGAGAGAAAGAGAGAAAGAGAGAGAAAGAGACCGGAGACAGATGAGATCAGTCGACAAGCGTCGAGCAACCATCTCTGTCTCGCTTCGACGAGAATATTCCTTCCGTTTTATCGATCCTTCGCAAAAGCGTTATGTGGCATCATTTCTCGTTTGCAACGTCCATATACTTTCCTCCTTGTCCCTGATTCCGCCTGCGCAACCAATTCTCTCTCTCTCTCTTCCTCCTCCCCTCGAGCCCCTCCCGACGAGTTCACTAATGCGAGTCGCCGCTTAATTCATCGGTTATATTATCTATTAATAGGATGTGCCGCATAATCGACAAGCTCGTTTCAAAAGCAAGAAAAAAAAAAAGAAAAACAGAATCGCCACCGGCTGCGTGACGTTGAACTATGCGTGGCTAAACGCTTATCAATTCAAACACATTGCAGCAGAGAAAACAATATTCCCTCGGACAAAGAAACAATTATTCGAAATACAACCAACGACCATCCGCCGCTTCCACACCTCGGCGAACAAATTGTACAGATTATGTTGAAAACGACACTGTCATCATCATCGAATAGAATAGATCATGGAAATTAGAAAAACCCTGGGAAATATAAAATCGACGTGAAGGGGTACTTTCTGTAATCCTCATTCTACGCGAATCAATTCAGAATTCTCTACATAATAATTTACTCCTTATACACTAGTGATAAATATAGAAAAATTTATTTTAAACAAATTTTCCATTTTTAAAATCGATAGAATTAAAAAGAAATAATATTATAAAACATTTGTTTTTTTGAGAATAAAAAAAAAAAGATACATATCGACGAATTTAAATTCGATTATTATTGAAAATGAAAAATTAACGTTACGAAGTGTCAAGTTATCATCCTATATGCATACTAATTATTTATATATTATTCTACAAATTTACTATCAGTTTATTATATATGTATATGAATATGTATAAATAGGCAAATGCTGTAAAGTATGCTGGCAAACATTTTCTTCGTTCCTAACGTCCCAGCTGCATCCACAAAATTCAACATACAGGTTGAATAGAAGGATACGTACGTCCCGTTCTATCAGAGGCGTCTATCACTGTAATTCTTGTCCATGCTTATGTGTGCTCGTGTATTCGCTCAGCTTCCGGTATGTCCGCGCTCGGTCGCCGTACCAACTTGATTTCCCGCGGGATTTCTTGCCCGGAGTACAAACCGCGAGTGCGGATAGTCCCTCGCCCTTCCAACCCCCCTCGCCCCTCTTCCCCGATTCGACCCTTTTTCCCTTCGCCCTTCGACCATTTTCCTTCACCGTCTCCCACTTTCCACTTCCGTTGTTTTTCTTCCACCCTCCCGTCCTCTCCGCCAACCCCTCGACGCCACCCTCTCGCAAAGGGTTGTCCAACCCCCGAGTCACGGAAATGCCAAAGCTAAACCCGGACTTTTTCATCTCCCGAATAATCCCGAATTGCAGCCGAAAAAGGAACGAAAAATATTTCGGCCATTTTTGTTCGCGATGTCAAAACGAACAGTGGTCATTTTTTAACGACAATAGTCTCGGGAAATGGCTTATGGTCGATTTTGGGGAAATTAGAGGATGGAGTTTCGTTGCAACTATGATTTCGAATTGTTTTGGAGATCATTTGATAGTTGAGGAATTTTGCTTCGTTGTGGAGTTTGTTATTTAGTTTATTGGGTCATTGGTTGATTCAGTATTTTGGAATCATTTAGTTTTTCATTTTATTTATTTTATTTGAATTTTCTGTTAATGTAAAATTGGATTGTTTATTTAATCATTCATTTTTTAATTTTTACTTTATTCATTTTCGTGGAATTTTTATTTAACGTATCAATTTGCATTTTTATTTAATCTCTTTTCACAACAAATTGAATAATAATCAAATTGATTATTTAAAGAGACTAAATAAAAATTCCAACGAAACGAAAAAAGTATATATTCAAAGATAACAAATTAATTGATCATTCAAAGGATTTTGAGACACCCTGTATAGTACGAATGCACTGGGAAGCTAAATGTATGTGGACTGACCAGAGCACCCGTTTCATCATATTTGGTAATGCTCCGACCAAATGACGATCGTGTACAAATATTTGGATTTACTCAAATACAACACGATCATCAAGTACGTCTATATCGACTTCGAGGGTTCGGGTTGGACTGTCGAATGTCTTCATTCGAGGGGAAGAAGAGATCGATGGCTTTGAAATAGTCGTGGGGGGGGGGGGGAGATTGGACGATTGATATCGCGAAGCAGAAACAGTTCTGACCTCGATTATCGAGACACCCAATACGCTTGTTCATTTTCGATTCTAAAACAACAAAAAAAAATAAAAAAGAATTAAAAATTGGAAAAAAATCTGAAAAAATAATTAAAAAGACATTTTTAAGAATACGAAAGATTCCTTACATTATGAATTGATTTTATATTTTATTCTTATTTTTTTTACGAAAATAAATATTTCCGAATATTTCTGTTTCAGTTATTCACGAGATACGGCAAAGTGCTGAAAATCGTCACGTTCACGAAAAACAGTAAGTAACCTCCAGCCCTTTATCTGATTTCACCTTCGTCATGAAATTTAACAGGATGGATATTGAAAAACCGTGAAAACTCTCGGAGGAATTTATCGAGGAATTTGATGGTTCTTGAAAATGAAGAATTAATTATTGCCAAGTATAAGTTTATTATGAATCAACCTGTTGACTTGTAAATTCGAAATTCGCCTGTACGAGAATAAATAAAATCTTTAAAAATTTAAAAAAATGTAAAAAAAGATTTGAAGATATTAAAAAATATTTAAAAAAATGTTTAATGTTAAAAAATATTTAAAAACTATTTTTAACAAGGGCAAATCGATATTTCGTTTTTCTTTCGCGTAATGGGAACCGAGTCTCGTTTTACCGGTCTCGTACGTATGGATCGAAGACTTTCTCCATAACCCAGACTGATGGAGCTATCAAGGGAAAATGAGGGTACGCGGGTGAGCCTTAAGGTTTGTCTTCGCCTTCGAGCGCTGTCTGTCGAGCCATACCGTTAGTATACTTTCAATATTGCTCTGTTGGGGCCCCCAAGGGATACTTCGAGAGCATGCGGTGTATATGTTTCTCTCACATTCGTTTTTTTTTGCCCCTATGCTTCCACGTATATAAAACCATACGTGTGCAAGACCTTTCCAACTTTGCCATCGTACGGAGGCTCTTTCCGTTTCCGTTTCCCAACCGGTCTGCATTCAAATGCAATTTCTAGCCGACTCTATCCCCTTCGCAAACGGAGGCCCTTTTATACATCTACATGACGATACGTGAATGTACAGGTCGATTCACAAAAAACGTCGTGAGAACTTTTTTAAATGACCCGAATGACCTTCAAATGACCTGAATGAACTTCAAATCATCAAATCAATGATATTTGTAATAAGCTGAAAAATTTCGATTGGATATTCGACGAATATCACCGAATTTTCGTTGAAAGGATTGCAGACAGCAAAAAAAATCGTGTTTTTAGAAGTTTTTTACGATTTTTTCATGGAAATTTTGGGTTTTGGGGAAAATAAATGGTGGATTCGTACTCAGGGGATCAAATTACATCGAAATGGACCTATTAAAAAAATATTAGAAATCCAACATTTTTTTGGGCTTTTAGGGAAAAAAAGTTTTTTCACTAAATCATCGATAACTTTTTTTCCTTTAGGATTTGCCACTCCACTTTGTGCTCAATCTCTTCGTTATGATTTTCTCTTCAAAATGCTTTTTTTATTATTAAAATCCGATGATTTTTCGATTTTTGGCAGAATTTC